>JAUMTR010000011.1:3188319-3205952 GCA_032270685.1 Microctenopoma stevenorrisi
TTATATTTTTGCAAGGTCCTAAACCTGCTATGTAAAGTGCCCTGAAATGACTTTCGTTGTGATTTGGCGCTATACAAGTAAAGATGAATTGAATTGAATTGAATTATCAGTTCTTTTGGGTTTACAACTTTGTTTGCTGACACTGCGTGGCTAAATGATCAGTTATGCAGATTAAAATGTTTAGGTACTGGCAACCTGGTTTGTTAAACCTGTTTAATATATTACAGTTTATGGGAACATATTAGCATGGAGCCCAGGAGCTAATGATCTACAGGGGGACACATGATTTGAAGTTTCATGTACAGAGTGTGTGTTACATGATTTTATTACAACTGATTGTTCATAAAAAATGTCATATTTCAATGTTTATGGCACATAGAAAGGGAAGGGGTTGTCATTAGCTGCAGCAAAAGAAAAGTTCTGTGGTCGTCCATGAGTTAATTATAGTTAATGTCAAAACCCCCAACACCCCAAATACATTAATTTATCTTTCTCAGTGAGACAAAATGTGTGTGCAGCTCTGCTCTGTGTTCATCTGTTCTGACGCCAACTCAAACACACAGATGGCATGTTTAGTTCTATTTATTGAATGCGTATGTAATCATCGCAATGTTTTTTTGTAGAGTAAATGTGCATAATGCACAGATGTGTGTGTGTGTGTTTGTGTTTGTGTGTAGATAGCAAATGGCACGAAACACAGTTTGGTCATTGTAGCAAGAGCCAAAAGAATTATAAAAATTAAGTTGGCAAAACATTACGTTCAAATTCATTCCATTACACATATTCAATACACAAACACACACACACACACACACACAATGGGTTTGAGGTTTGTGGTGTAAGTGGCTAATGTACCAGAGGTAGTTGGATCTCGTTGTTAGACAGTGGAGTGTGATGAATCCGAGCTTGGACTGCTCAGAGTCGGATGTTCTTCTGTTTTACATCCTCATCTGTGGATTAACTACTTCTGTTCTCTGACCACTAAAAACCTTTCCAAAACTTAAACGCATATAAGATTAAAATAGGCTGTTTTGAAACAAGTTCAATATTAACAGTACAAGTTCTAAGTTGTGTCTATTTTATTTCAGTAGCTAAAGACTTAAACACCCCCACATTTTCTAACCTGACTATGGGCAGGAGGTGGGGAACTGACCAGACTGTAAGTCTCTGGACTTGAGGTCACTGTGTCACTCACATCATTCTCACCCACCTGGACATTATAAGTATTAAGCTCAGGGACCTTTGACTAAGCTATGCTTAATGCAGCTGGATCCTGAACTTTGTTTCACCTAAGGAGCCTATTTGATGGGGATAGAAGGTGATATGACGTCTTCTAGAGTGGTTTTCTTGTAGTCCAGTCCTGTACGCCCTCTTGACCAACAACTGTGTAGCAACACATGGACCCAAGGCCATTAAAAGGTTCGTGGTTGATACCACAATCATCAGCCCGATCACTGGGAATGAGGAGGCGCTCTACAGGAAGCCCTGACATCATGATGTCATCTTAGAGCCTGCAAGACTCATATTTAGACTCTTGAATTAGATTGGCTACGATAGAGGCGGTAGGGAGGGGCGACAGAATAGGCTTCTGGTAGGTAGTTTTGCTTTAATGAGTAGTCTTGTGAACAGTGTCTCTAGCATCATGTTTAGCCCCAAGTGTTTCTCTCCAGTCCTGCAGGTAGTCACTTTCAGGTAGTAGTAGTTTGTGTATAGTAGAAATATCCTTACATTATATGTATAGATGCATATTATACATTCATAAGATGGTATATGGGTGGTAGATGAAGGAAACTTAAACTGGAAAAGAAACCATTTGCTGCATTGGCATTTCAGTTTCACAGAAGTAACATGAGTCTGTGAGGATGTCCAGGTCATATCCCACCATGGAGGCTTCGTTCTCATCCTTCTGACCTGAGACTCATCTCTCTCTGATCTCTGTATGCCTTGGCAACACCCTCAAAGCCTCCCCTGGCACATAGGAGCTATCTTTTCTATTCCTGGGATGAAAAGGAAAAACCTCTCACCCAGTGAGCATCCTGGAAAGCTCTGGAAATGGTCCTCCACTTAGTTCTTGTCTTTGATGTGCTTGCTTCCTGTCTACAGTGTACAACATGCCGGAGAGGCACAAAAATGATATGAGAATGTAAAAATGCCATTCAATGGGCTCTTTCATGTGGTGTCGTATCACATCTTTGTGACAAAGCACCCCAGTGGTCGCATAGCCTAATAGTCAAATAAAGAAGACGAAATTCTTGGGTCCGGGGAGTCCACATATGGACCACGGTGTTATTACCATTGTCTACAGAGAGAGAGAGATACAGAGAAGAGCTAGTAATGCAATAGTAAAAGCATTGTGAAGTTAGAGCAGAACAAAATTGGGCTACTTACACTCAGCAGTGAATAATAGGGAGGAAATAAGAGAATTTAAAGGATCATATTGTGACACATAAAACATGTGAATCGCCATCAAATTATAATTTTTACATATTGGAATAAAGCAAATCAATTAAAACATGTATCAACCTAAAAAGGTGTACAACTTTAGGCAGAGTCAGGGTGAACATAATGCATATTGTGTTCAGGAAACAGCATCTGTGAGAAAGTAGAGGATAAATGGAAGTACAATAAAAAAAATATGCTTAGGTTTCATTGTGTAATAGACTGACCTCAGCCAAAGTAGTGCAAAAATAGAAACATACTGTGATTTACTGGTGTTACACAACTGGTTATGGGTAGGGGACTCTTGACACGCGTTAATAACTTCTGTAAGGCTGCCACGTCCAGTCATCAATGGTGTGTTTTGCTGCTGTTGAGTTTGACGTCAGAGGGGGGCAGTTGGAGGATGGGGGAAAAAAAAGACATCTAGAATTTCATTGAGATCCAGTTCCAGTACAGAAAGCTAATGACAGGATGTGCGGGTGTGTGCACGCAGTTTTATGAATCTCAGTGTGTGTTTGAGAGCCATTTACTTTGCAAGTCTTGAAAAGTGCTAATTATTATATGCATTAGACTTACATGCAATTAGTTGCAAACATAGCTTAAGCTTAAATATTAAAGTTTTTTAATACTAGTAGTCATTATGTTGGCCTTACGGTGTACAAACCGCAAGGTAACTTATTTTTTTCTGAGTGGAAAAGGTCCAAAGATTCCCATTACCTCCACAGTCACAAATGAATGACTAATTAAAGCATCTGACGGCTAAACAGACATTGGTCCTCATAACGCTTGTTTTTGCAGCCCAAGCTAAAAGCAAGGTGAAAATTAAACTTGCCAGATGCACTGTGACCTAAAATCAAATGCAAATGTGCAAATAGGCGGTTGTTTGTTAGCATCAGCATGCTAATATTACTTTGTTTGCAGCCCCAAATGCCAGTGAAAGTTCAGTATGTGGTTAAAGTCGAGGCATTCATCATTCCAAAATAACAGGAAACCGAAACTTTTAATCAACTAACAGAAAATGGATGCTAACACTTTGTGGTTTAAAAATGAAGCGGATTTCTCTTTAACTTTCCCTCCCTCCTTCACTCTCCCTGACACTGCTCCGATTACCGGTCTGAACAAGCTAATGTCACACACAGTTTGAGTTAATAATGATTTTACATCCCTGCTCTTTTATGTTAATTATATATTTGACAAAGCAAAAAAAGAAAGCTACAAAAAGTCACCATCTTCACCATATGGGCCTGAACAGTCCAGTGCATCTACATCTTAATCTCCATCTTCATCCCTCAGTGGTTTTTGGTCTTAGATAAACATATAACGACCCTTTCTTACTTTACTCCAAGACTTGTAACAGAAAATGAAGTTTTCATTTAATCCCGCTGCAAACACTTTGCCTTCCCTCTCGCACTCACCCCAAAGCCATTACGGTTAGATGAAAATGTGCTCATTACACAATCCCCACCCCCCCACCCTGCAACAAGACATGTTTGTCCATCATAAAATGCTGCAATAATAACCCATCACATGTAGCTTTCCCAATGCTGTATATTTATCTTAGTTTTTGCCTAGCGTGCAAGCAAAACAAACACGCCACTGCGGTCAATCAGGCGGCGCAAGAGAATGGAGAATGCGGCCTTGGGTATGTACAATATTCTATGAGCGGTTTGTTTTGAGTTGCAAGCTTGGGCTGGAATAAAAGTCTGCCAGAGTGACATGATGGAACATTTACCGGCAGCATTAGCATGCTTTTCGAGTTAAACAAGGCTGGATTTGATGTTATTAATGAGGGATTACTTGTTTTCAGCTGGTTACATTCAAAAAATAACTTCTGTATTTGCAGAAATTATACAGTTCATACACTGTTAGGCCATTTTATGGAGAATTTTACCATGGCAGACATTGTGTGGCTAATAAGCCTTAGAAAAAGTGGGCGCATGAGGTCAGGACCTGAATGTTTGAATGCTTTATCTAAATAATTTTCACCATATTAGTAGAGTGACTGTGGGGTTGGCAGGTCACCAGATCCCCTTGCATTTGGCTCCTCCTGTTCATATGCAAAGTCTTAGGCAAGAAACTGAACTCCAATGTTGCTCCAAGCACCCGCTTCGGTGGGTCAGGCCAGTTCCTTGCTTGTTATGGGTGTTTGAAATGGTTATGAATGGATGGATTGATGAATCTGTGGCCTGCTTAATGGCTCAGTGGGAAGAGCTGTCGTCTTCCAACCCAAGTGTCGGCGGTTTGATTCTCAGTCCCCACAAAGCTACAGGTCTCGTCGTCCTTGCACAAGACACCGTTACCCTGTAGTAGCACTGACACAGGTCTAGCAGCTGCAGCTCCACACAACAAAGGGGATCAATAAAGTATTCATTTTTAATGTCCCCCCATATTAGAAGCAATGTTGTTGAATGTTTTGGGTGTCGATTTATCTCTTCTCTTATTTCTAGTGCGCACTATATGGATCACTAGTTCAAACTCACCACATACTTTCCACTTTGTCCCAGTAGGAGACAGTTTTGCATGTTTTCTCCCCAGTCCAAATTTTGCCGTCCTAGGATTAAAACTGGCAGCCCTTTGGTCACAAGCCTCTCTCTCTCTCTCTCTCTCTCTCTCTCCATGTCTCCAACATTCAGTGGTACGATTGCCTCATGTTTTCATTTGGTGGGAGATAGTCCACCAACGCTGTGGCACTAGGAGGCTGGAATACTAACGTATCATTACAGGTCCATTGGGAGAAACTTGAAAAGATTAATGATCGTTTCAGTCAATATAGTGAGTTATAGCTGCTGCTGTTGTCGTGGTAACAGGCTACAGTTGAGCGTAGGTGGGTAAACACTGTGGTTACTGTTTTGGATGTTCAACAAGGATCCATGGCGCGCGCGTGTGTGTGTGTGCATGTGTGTGTACGTGTGTTGGTAGGGAATTGTTTTGTGAATGTGCTGCTTCTTGATTATGTGAACGCGTGCACATGCATGGCGTATACATTTTTATGCGCTCGTGTGTGCGCATTCCCTCTCTCTAACAGACCCTCCAGGTCTTGTAAGATACCTGTTTTCCAACAACTCCCAAACTTCCCTGGAATCTCATTTATCTCAAAGCAAACAAAGAGCAAAAGACATTTCCCCTGGCAGCTTGTCCTGATCTGACTCACTCAAGCACGAGTCTTATGGCCAGGAAACCGTCAAGTTATCCTTAAAAACAGTTGCATAGTTTACAGTTGAATTGGACTGTGGTGCTAAACCTCCCTAATAAAGATGTTCAATGCAGACTAAATGTAGAACATAATATAAGAAAGCACATATAGGTAAGTGAAGGTGTTGTAAATCTCAGTTGGGGAAAAATGATGAATGAATCAAATGAATCAAAATATATCACAAATTAGATGATTTATATGGCAATCGAGTACATAATTAAAAGTGTTTAATTCAAAATCATTAACATTGTGACTGTAACTATGTGACTGTGTCAGGGTAACATTATAACGTTATCCTTGTGTGGTAAGCTGTAAGCAGTCTGTTTGTGAGCTAGCTGTCGTGTTCACATGATCCTTATTTCTTTATTGTTGCGTTTTGCTTCATGAAGGCAGTCTTTTTTAGCAGCCAAGTCCTTGAATGCATCAGCAACGACAGTTTCCCCACAGCAACTTCACTTTCCCACTACATGAACTGGCACTTTGACAAAAAGCTAAGAGCTGCTCGATTTTAACTATGATAAACAACTTTGCAGGCAACTTTATCTCACTGCATGTTGGCTTTCTTACACCTACTGTGAAATAAAGGGAAAATAGTGGAACAAATACACACACCAACAATACACACTCCTCAGCATCATCTGTGTGGTGGTTCATTCCTATTTGACCCAAACAGAAATAAACAAATGGAAATGTGTTGTTTAGCAGTGTGACGAACACGTGACGCAACCAACAACAGAAGAGAGGGTTTGAAAAGAGCTTTAGAAGTTTTCATCCCAACGCTTTTGTTGTCTCATAGTGTCTCATATGACATGGGCCAATGAGAATAAAATGTATGAAATTAGCTCACAAAAACATCCTGGGTTATTACTGATCCCGATATGTTTTCTACAAATTCTACAAGTCATCCTCGCCATCTTTAGAGTGATGGAGGAGATGAGTTAAGACTGGTTACATTCATATCACCCATTTTCATATGCAAACGTTAAAAACTTCTCCAGAGTTGAGCCTTACATTATTAAAATTATCTGCAAAACCTTTATGATATTTCTGCTATAAGTACCTGTAGAATGACATGTACATATACAATATACCTAAATATGTTACAGCTCTGCATAATCTTTGCCAATAATCTAAAGAAAATAAAGAAAGGTTTTTTGAAATATTCTTGAAGAGCTATATGCTAGTTCAAATGACTGCATAGTGAAAAGAGAGAAAGCCTGGGGGATAGGATGGAAATTAAAAAATCAGTGTCTATCTCTCACTATCTGGCATTTCTTTTTCCTCTGGTTCCCTGCCGCTCCCTGTCCAGTGCTAATGCTAACAGGGTGGCCCAAAGCTCGTCGGCAGGGTCTGTCCCCATGGCAATGGGGCCAAACACACAACCCTGACGAAACCGCTAATATGCTGTAGAACAGAAGAAGCTTTTCAGCTGCTGGGCAGTAGTGCCGGCGCGCACACGCATCAACACACTTTCTTATTCCTCCGCACTTTAGCCAGACTGTCAAAAAGGCACTAAGGAGATACAGGAGAAGGGCAAGTGATACAATGTGTGTGTGTGTGTGTGTGTGCGACTAACAGAGACGCAGAGAGTGACGAGAAACATCACGGGTAACTTGAGCCTGCGTTTTTGTTTTTTCTTTCTTCCATGTGTACGAGGTGTCCATATGTGCATCTGTTTGTCTGTGTGCGTCTGTGCGTTTGCGCCCATGTGGTTCCATTTAACCCTTTCCTTTGAGTGTGACACCATTTAACCCGTGAGCCGCTACAGTGAGACTCCAGTTAACACCGCATTTCCTGTTCGCTCAGCTGCATCTGGACACAAATGGAAACACACTCACACATTAATCAGATCTGTTACCCTTGACTCAGCTGCATCTGAAGATGCAAATGCAGGCACAGTTAGCACGCTACTAACACATTCACATGTGCGTGCACCTACACTCACTAATCTAAATGAATTGTCAGTGTATGTCTACGTTGTCCGTTCCATTTTCTATACGGCATCGTCCAACAACAAGCACAAATGAAACAACACGTTAAAGCTAGATTTGGAAACAACCTTTACAGAATAATAAACGAAAATAGCGTCGGAGCACAAACAAATACTGACAAGATCACAGTGCACAGTAGTCGAGACAGAGTGGCATTCTGAAACGCGTATTGTGTTTCGGGTGGTTGTGAGACTATAGAAGCAGCACGTGAAATCTCTCACTCACATAAAAAAACGTGAGCATTCTCCTCTGGTTAAAGCGTAACCCGTTTTTCTGGTCTCATGTGTTTAGGTGTGTTTTCTCCATCACCCGACACCATGACCTGACAGTCATGACAAGGCCTGTTGTTCGAGTTTTCAGCATGAGACCCATCCGTCACCAGCATTTCAGTGAGAGTTTGTTTTGAAGCACCTCCTCCCGCCTCCTCCTTCTCCTCTCTCACATTCTTTTGCTCATTGGCAAGTGCCACCAGCACGTATTTCAGTAGGTCATCTGTCACCATGCTCGCCGTTGCATCACTGCAGTCCCGGGACTGCCAAGGTTGCTGTTGTCAGTTGTCAAATAACTAGTCAGCGCAAAGACTCAGCATCAGCTGACATTTGACCTAGATTTGTGAGTGTCTTTCGTTCAGACAAACGCGTCTCTGAACAATTGGTTGTTGGCGTGAACTGAAACACTAAGAAAGTCTGACGATTAAGGCGGGGCTTTTAATCTCGAGCAGGACACTGCTGTTGTTTTTGCACCAGCCCCCAGGTGGGAATTAGTACGACTAAGAGCCGGACTCAAACTCTACACTCTGGCTTCTCTCCTCCCTTATGGAAGATCAGGCAAACACATTGTTTGAGCTTTTTCCAGTCAACATCCAAAAGAAAGTCCAGAGTGTTGTCCCCCACCACCCGATCCGTCTTCTAATAGCTGTTGACCAACATAAAGAGTTTGTTTAGTGGCCTTTACAGCACCACTTGCGTGTCCTCATTGAACAGGGATGGAGTTGGATCCGATCACAGCTCGTAAAGTTATACTTTCTGGCTCTGTGGTTATTACCACTGAGATGGCCTAATGGTTGACTGGGAATACTAATTGGGGCAATGAAGATGGGGAGGAAGGGGGGGGGGGGTCACAGAAAAAGGGATAAAGGGATATATGGGTAGAAATAGATCACAGGGAAGTGGAGGATGGCTGGAAAAGTGGGGGCTTAGGGGAGAGAAACTTTAATAAGGCTAACACTTGGAACTTGGGCACTTGTATTGCAGACAAAGCTAACATTGCTGTTGTTTAGTGGGTACATGGTAACATACAGTCCCCACAGAATTACACAGTTTATTCTTTTGTGTTTGCTATTGAAAGGTCAGGATTTTACTGCCGTGTGGAATATAGAATTTGACATTGCTATCGATTATGCCAGCTACTAGCATGTTTAAAAACTCACAAAATAGACTAAAATGATATAAATGTACTAATCTAACCTGGAATTCTAATGGGTCTTTGCATAAAACAATATATATTTCCTTCTATTAGCACATTACTACTGTGTCTGCATCTTTAGTGTGTCTGGTGTTTTTATCACTGTGTGATATGAGGCGAATTCCAAGGACATGCTGTAATATTCTGCTGGTTCAAAGCATGGACCTAATCAGAATGCAAACTGTAGCATTTATACTGAGTCAGTGGACGGGCGTATAAACAGATTAAGACTTATGTTATCTGTTGTCTTATGTTACAATAAAGTAATGAAATCTCAGATCTAATCAATAAAACAAATAATATAATAGCACAGCCAGTAATGAATGCATTACTAATGACAACAAACTACACTAAGCTACACACAGGCAGAGGCAAAATAATGGAAATAATGTAGAGTCACGCATTCAATGACGAACCTTCACATGGATTAAATTAAGAGAACATGCATTCAAGCAGCTCACTGCTTAAAACTGTAAGACGCTAACTGGACAATCAACGCTACCTACTTAGTTAGCAAGTGCGCTAATATTCAGAGCTCCCTATTAGGACTGTGTAAAGGACAATGGCTGCTGCTGAACATGATATTTACTTATTATTTGTGACTTGAACTGCCCATGCAGTGGGTGGAGATCATAATTAGTAACTTATTAACATGTATGTGAATGAGTGTCTGGATTGCTTTTGGGACTGTACATGGGTTTCGTGTGAAGTTTCAATGACAGAATAATGACAGGGGGGAAACCAGCATGACTCACATTCACCGCTCTATCACCTTCACTGCAACACAGCAATTATTCTGTTTAGGGCTGAAAAATCCCAGCGTCCACTAGTGCACCCTGCACATACCATCGTTGAAGTTTATGTAGGCAATAGGTCAGTACTGTGCAAAGCTATTATTAATGCCACACTATCCCAAGGGAATTCCACGGGCGTAGTGTCGTATGAAAAGGTGGATATACAACAGGGATGAGCTCAGTGTATGGTCAGTGCATCAGGAACTACCAGGCACAGATGCCTTCAGGAAACGGGCAAAAAGTGTTGCATTAAGCCGCACTGCAAACAGAGAAGCATCTTATCTGGACTATATGGAAAAATAGTTTGCTGTTGCTCAAAAAGTTCAAATAGGGGATGATCTACAGGAGATCAGGGGGGGGGGAGTCTACTGCCTCCCTCCTTTAGAATTTTGCACCCCCATCTGCACCCCTTATCCCTAAAACCATAATTGTTACAAGTTAAATACTTCTCCAAATGCCTCTAATATCGTTTAAATTAAATATTAATACACCAAATAATATCATTGTAAATATAATATTAGATACCTAAAAACCTACAAATAAAAGTACAAATATTTTTTATGTAATGTGATTTTTCTGAGTATTTGATTGTTAGATGATTTATGTATTTATTTAATTGTCTTATTTAGAAAACTCAGTTTATTACTTGATTTCATTTAACTAAATTTATCTTGAAAACAGCAACAGGTGCTAACGAGCAACCATAAGTAAAAAACCCGGGGCCCCGCCCACGGTACTACAGCACCCTTTTTACTGTAGTTAATTAATAGCTAGGCCTCATGTTACTCCTTTGCCCTTTCCCTCCCTCTGTAAAATTTTCTAGATCTGCCACTGGGTCCAAAGTCCTCTTTTCACATTAAAGTAATTTTTCGCATTTCATTTGAAAATGTAGGTCCCAAAGTAGACACACAGTCCAAGGTGCTTGAAACACAGTGTGAAGTCCAAAGTAAACACAGTTGTCTACAGGACATTTTAGAGCATTCATGCTTTAGTCTGCTGACAAGCTTCATGGAAACAGCAATTTTCTTTTTCCAGCAGGACGCAGCAACTGTTTTCAGTGCCAAAAGTACCACTAATTGGTTTGCTAAACATAATATTTGTCAGCTTGATTGGCTGGACAGCTCCCCTGACCTGAACCCCATTGATCTACAGGGTATCCTCAAGATAAAGTAAGAACACCTGACCCAACAGTACAGATGGCTGCTATCTTTAATAAGACCTCAACAGTACCATAGACCAGTTGTCTCAATGCCACATAACTGCAGGCATCCAGACTTAAAATAGAAAGATAGATTTATAATACTAAAAATGTTATCCTGTAGTTTGAAGCATTTTGTCTCATCCTAACTGGATGGTCACAGGTATAATGTATAATGATACCCATGCAGGTACGTCTGTAAGCTGGTGAGCTGGCTTCATCATGGTAATATTATCAGCAGTATTAACCTCGTTAGCTGAAAATGGAATCAATTACTCAACAACACACATTGCAAACACAATAGATCCTTTTCCCTGCCTCTTTTTTTGCATTTGTTCTTTTCTTATGTACTGGCACTCTCTGAAATAAATGGATAATTAAACGGCTCATAGTGTCTCTGTCTTTACCAGTAAATTATACGCATTACATCACTGTATCTGTTATCTTATTGTCCCATTGTCAGAACAGTAGTGGGACACCTCATAAACACTCGCGCACACTGCTGTATGCCTACTGATGCGGTTTAGGGAGAGGCAGGACAGGATCAGGCTTCCTGCTGGTGCTGATTGCGTTATGTGCTGGGTCTGCTTGGTGTCTTCCATGGCGTACATCATATTACACATAATATGTGTGTTAAATACGCTGGATTTATATAAGAGACTCTCTGCTTGAGTTAGTCCTCCATTGGCCGAGCCACAAGAGCCACAGTGTTTCTTTGTGGGATTTAACAGGCAAATTGAGTAAGGTAATGGGAAGGACAGGACCCAAAACATACAACCATCCATGGACGTACTCAGGTTTGGTTATGAAGTCCACCTCTCCTCCAACCACTCTGTCAGCAAAAATAACACTAATACATGGAATAAATATACAATGTTTTCTGGTACATTGTTCAGGGCATATAAAATGATCTAAAAAAAGACAACTAAAAGAGTAGTTTAGTTGTTAGTGGGTGTTAAAAATCCTGCCCTGTTTCCCAGGGAGAGACAGTGGGACACATTTGTGGTAGATGGTTAGGTCACAAACTGGGACTTTCCCACAAGACAATTAAAGTCAAGTCATTTAAACCCAGTGTGTGTTTTAACTATTGTATCAGTATTACACTTCACTTCAACCCATAATCTCTAAATTAACACGGCCATGTAGATTTTAAGTCTATGTAACACAACCAAACGATCATTGTTTCATAATCCTAACTAGGTGAATTTCAATGAGGAAAATTCCTCATGGTGCTATTTTAAAAGACGCCTTCTGTCTTGGGGGCATTAGTGCAACAGGGAACTGTACTAGAGACATGTGCTATTGCAAGAAGTGCTTTTATGTGCAGAAGGATTAGGATGCAACGACCTGCAGCAAGTATATGAGCGGCTGTTTCCTAACACGGTCATGATATTTACTGTTGTGCTTTTATTGCCTTCTTGTGGTTCATAAGAAAATATAGCAGGTTAAAGTTAGCTAATATAAAACTAATAAGTGCAGTATTGCAGTACATGAATAATGTATGTTTACTAGATATGCCAGTTTTGACTGCATTTATTTGGCCGTTTATTGTAACACAGTATGGCCTTATTCCTCCTTTCCAAATTTAGCCAAAATATCTGTGGTTGTTCTGTGACGCAAAACACTGAATCTGCATATTTATATATTTTGTATGCAGGAGTTTGTGTTTTTATATATGTGCGCATGTGTGTGTGTGTGTGTGTGTGTGTGTGTGTTTGTGTGACTAGTTCCCTCATAACTGCCAAGCAAAGAGACCCCGCCACGCACCGGAGAGCAATAAGAACATGATGGGTTGTTATTGCTTACCGGAACTGTAAAGAGTATGAAATGGAAGCAGAGTGAAAGCTACAGAAAAGACAACTTGATCCAAAGACAAATGAATAAATCAAGTTCACGGCGTGGAACACTTCACAGAAACGTACAAGCCAAAACCCCAAGCTCATAGGAAAAACTCTTTTTTTCTTAATAGTGGACTTACTGTGTTAATGATGAATGTAAAGGTATTTTAATAAGCACTTTTGCGTGGGCACATACATGCACGTGTTGTACTAGTGCATGTATCAAATGTCTGAAATGCTCTTTTTTCACACTTTGTATGCATATGAGGATCACGTGTTTGTTCCTTGGTGTGTATGTGTGTGCAGAAGCCATGCCAGACCTAGTCACCTGTCACTTTTGTGTATTCGCTGAATGTGGGAATGTGCCAGTGGAAAAAGCCGTCACTATTTTAATGCTGAGTTTTTCCCCGCACCTCACACTGGTCTTCTCCTCGCTCCACTTTGGCACGAGACTGAGGAAAACCCTTGGTGTGTGTGTTTATGTGTATGTGTGTGTGTGTGTGTGTGTGTGTGTACGCCCTCGCACCTCGTCACCTCTGATGCTGCAGCGGGAAGCCTCCATTGCCAGGAGAACCCCAGACTGGCAGGCATGCCGAACGCCTACGCATACGCACACATGCTTGTACGCACTCACACATGCTTTTGCACACACATGATTTCCACAAATGCACATTAACATAGTGCAGATGTCGACAAGCACATGTGTATTTAAATATATATATATATATATATCTGTATATAACACACACCTCCTAGCTTCTTCACTATTGCATGAAAGGTTGTCCATTGTTTTACTGCTCCATCTGTAACAGTGGTAGTGAAGCTCACAAAGCAGAGTCCCCACTCCAGTGTAAACATTCGGATTTGGATGTGGCGTGGGAATCAGAACCAGGTGGAGACTCAGACACTTGCTGACAAAATCCAAAAAAATCAAGATAACTGTTTCCAACAGTAGTAGTTGCCTTTACCACTCAGCCTCTTAAATATCACCAATTCCTCATACTGGAACTTATTCATCACAATTTCCCACTGTGGAAAACACAAGAAAATGCTACATAGCTTTGCCAAAATCATACATTCAAAATATCAGCAATGATGAATTATATTTCCTTTAACCTTTACTTATCTGGGGAAAGCTGACTGTACATGTACAAGCTGGATCTCTTCTCGCCCTAATTCAATTATTCAGTCACACAGATTCTTTAATTGGTTGTAACACTTAAGTCAGTTATTTATGCAAAATTGTCCTGGTTGTCTTATCTCATCTCATCCATTGCAGTTTTTTTGCCCTGTAACCGTTTGGCATCATCAGCCATACATTGCTCGGGGGGGTATCTTCAGTGATGATCCCCACAAAGTCTGCCAGAAATCTGGGCGCAAGTTTTGACCAACAAAGCTTTTCTGCAGATTTACATGATCAGAGATCGTCCTAGCTTTAAAAATATTCTGCTGGACTCCTCGTGCAGGCATCTGTCCTCGTCTACAGCTGTGCTCTGCTAACAGGGCTGAATCTTACTCTCAGTCTATGCTCATTTTGTACTGTATGTAATCCGTAACATGCTATTCTCATGTTTTGCCTGCGTATCAACTGAAACCACAATAAGCCCCAAGGAATGTATTGTACAGTATGTCGAATGCATGCATGCAGGAGAGGGAAAGTATTGGTGGTCAGAGGGTGTGAGTTGGATGAGGATCAGCTGTGGTTGTGTTTTTCCAGTTGTGTACGTGTGTGTGTGTGTGTGTGGATCGTTTACATCAAGATGTTTTAGGGCACAGATGCCAGCCTGGCAATAAGGTATCTCTGGCAGGGGAAACTGGGATTAAGTTTCTGCAGTGAAATGTCATCTGAATATTGTTACCGCCAGGGGATCAGAGAGTAGCTGGGCACCAGTGAACCGTTTCCGGATGGAAACCACTTCTGCTGGATTTCTCCCCAGCAGCCGGGCTTACTCTTTTCCACGCCACTCCTATGGATTCTTCGCTGCCTGCTGGGGTTTCCCAGGGTGTATGTGCACATGCGAGCAGATGCTGACAAAACACAGATGCTGAGATCATGCACAAGAGGATTTTGTATGAGTGTGTGCTTTTGTGCATATATTAGCAAGTGCTGAAAGAGGTTGGGGTTGTTGGTCGCGATGAGCTGCACTGTTGTTGAACATACAAATGCACACACACATGTGCACACATACTGGGACGAGATGGCTAGTCGGGCCAGTCTGCGAGTGATGGTAATTCTAATAGTGATTTGCAATGCAAATTCCTGCAGCATGAACAAAGTGTTGCTGTGCTTGTGAGGGAAAGCTAACCAGGTGCGGTGCAGTCTTGTGTCTCGCTCAGGGTGGTCCTCTGAGAGGGGCTGAAATGAATCCTCATTACATTAATCAGACTCACACACACACACACGCTCAAAAAGTCGCCTCAGTCGCAAAGCACGCATTAGACTTCATATTCTCTAATCTAACTGGAGCGATATCACAGAGAAATACAGCTCAGTTAGTGATCCAGACACCTTCGTTAATAAATCACTTGATATATACCGTTGATGAATATTGATGTGAAGTCGAAGAGTAGTTTGGGGCTGGGTGGAATATGGGCTGATGCTATGTAGAGCCCAGTCTGTCAGAGTTATTTGAAAAGTTAACGTTCCCAGTAGTACATACTGTACACATGATGCATACACACAGGCATGATTAGATCTCTCAGGACCGTGTGGGCACGTACAATCTGTTCCCAACTCACAACTCACACTCTGCTGTTAATATCGTAGACTCGTATGTGGTGGAAAACGTTTTGTCCTCCTTTGCACTGGTGGTTGGCGCGGCGCCTTCAAAGAAACTTTCAACAAATGGTGAAATCACATTATTAATCATTACTTTTGAAAAAGAAAATAGTCAATGACTAAAAGACAATTTGTTAGAACTGGCTATTGTTGTTTATTGTTTGGCAAAGTGAACTGACTCAGATAGTCATAGGAGCATTAATAAGAGTGTCTAAAACAAGACATTTTTCAGCAGTAACTGCTGTTTAACATGGGAAGCAATGGCGATGAGCAGGTAACTATATGAAAGGCACATTACATTAAAATCAGCATCAGTTCAGCTGTTGTTTTAGGCTTCAGCTGTGATAATCGCGCCTTATAACATCATCAGAACCAGCATATGCACTTGATCTAGTGTCTTTCGAGGCTCTACATCAACTTTGCAGCGGACAGATGATAATCAACAACATACAAACTGAGACACGCTTCGTATTACTCCCGGCTTCTATCAGAACCAGCAACTGCGGACATAATCCTCAGCGTGAACGGGTCTGACGCCAGTGTATACAGAATATCCATAAACATCCATGATGGATCACCTCAGTTCCGTTTGTTCTGCTGGTCATCAGTGCTGATTGTTCACTGTAAGCAAATACTTCAAACCCCAAAGTAAAGTTGTTCACAATGTGTTGATCCCGGGTGAAACGCCTGCCGATAACGCCCCCATGCCGGGCTCATTTGAGAAACGGTCCACATAGCAGAATGGTACCTAATCAGTGGCAGAGGCCTGAGGTTGTGGGAGACCACAGTATTGTTACCAGACATCTGTAGGTATAAAGTTAATTTAGTTTACTTTAATTCAATTGAGCACGGGTCAGGTTTAGTTAAGTTTTATAGACCAAAGATCAGATCAGAGGGATCTCGTCGCGCTGAAAGAACAAGTAGTCAGAAACAGCTCCCTGTGCTACAAACCAACAACAGAACCAAACAAATAATAATATGATCAGCAACAAATGAGAGAAACTAAATCTACCGTGACTTTATTCCTGAAAACTGGAGCCATGCTGTCCTAACATGTGTAACAAACTAAATAAGCACACAATTACACAAAGTATGATGGTAGATAAACATTTATATCGACAGCTGTTTTAGGGATTTTTGAAATCATATGAGGAGATTTATATCCCTTTTTCACAAAACAAGAAAACCCTAAATCTATGGGCTGAACTGACATGTTTACCAAAAGCTATGTTGACCTGTGAGGGAATATGAGGGAGGCTGAGCTTAATGACTCAGCAACAGTTGGTTTTAGTGTGTGTGTGTGTGTGTGTGTGTGTGCGTGTGTGTCAGTAATCAACCTTGTCCTTACATGTGTTGTACCTGTTTGCTGTGTGCTTATGTGTTTAAGTACATTTGCCACTGTGGTTCCACTAATGTGCGCTGGGACTTTTGTCTCGTGCATGTGTGTGTGTGTACATATTTCCAGAGGCTCTCCCTCCAGGAAAGCAGCATGGCTCTTCAGAAGGGGATATTAGTGCTGACCGCAGGGCCCCTCTTCCCTCTACGCCTCCATCTGGTGTCGCATTAAATATTACATTTTTTAATTTGATTCAATTCCCGACGACAAACACCCTTGATTGGATCCAGATGCCGGCAACCAGTGGGCCCACCCCGGGCCTGATCCGAGGTTTGGATGCTTTGAGCTAAAACTAAAATAAGGCTAGAACTGAGAATGGAAATGTGAAGGCTGCTGCACTTTGGAGATGGGGTGAAAGTGGTACTTTGGGTGGAGGAGGAGGTGGAGTTGACCTTCGATGCTCGCGATGGAACTTGAGCTGGCAGTTGTGAACGCCTCTAAGAGTAGAGCAACTATTAAACAGTCAAACAGTGCTCATAACTTGCTCTCATAGACAATGTTCTTGTGGTAACTTTACAGTAAAGTAGATTTGCAGTCGCCT
>JAUMTR010000011.1:3206448-3243446 GCA_032270685.1 Microctenopoma stevenorrisi
CAAACAGTGCTCATAACTTGCTCTCATAGACAATGTTCTTGTGGTAACTTTACAGTAAAGTAGATTTGCAGTCGCCTCGACGTTTTCCTGGCCTGAATGTCAACAGCATAACACAATGTTGAGTTTGCATTCATTCATTCAAGTCTTGATAGTTGTGCGTGCGTTGGGTTAGGGTTAGGGTTAGCCCTGACTCGTGTGACCTTTGAGAGGACGAATGTTTAGGATAATTCATGAATGGATGTATGAAGGGTTCTTCAGAGTCTATTTATTAAGTTGCTCTACACTTCTTCTTCGTCCCTTCCTGTCGTCTCATGACGCTACGATAAAAGGCAAAGTGAGTGAGTGAAGTACTGCTGCTTGAATTCAGACAGTAGAAAATGATGTCATTGACGTTGTGTTCGCTGCCTTCTCACCTAATTTCTCCCAGCGGTAAATCTCTGAGTCAGTTTATTACATAATATACTGGACTCACAGCAGAGCAGGCCAGAGGACGTGGGGGTTAATGTGACGTCCCTTAACTGCATGAAGCCCTGACAGCAGGCTTTAGTCCAGGGGTCTGTTCCCCACCCGTTATCCCAGCTGCCTTCCTGTTCCAGATGTTTCAGCATCCAGCATGAATCACAACTATTCCAGCTTGTTACCGTAAACGCTGTGTTTGTGTTTTTCCCTACATTCTATCTTTTCCAAGTTTAGGAAAACTGGGAGCCGGAGAAAAACAGGCTTAAAACATGTGACTGTTCACTTCTCACTTCCTGCAACAACTGCGCACACAATAGTTAAAAGCCTTGGAAACTGGAAGTCTTACCAAAACTTGAAACAGGAGAGGAATAATGCAGATAACGGGTTAAACGGCACATTGATCAGCTGTAACGTACGCTTCAGCGTTACCTCCACAGCTACGGAGCACATCATTAACTAACTATCTTCTTTCATTACATTAGCGTTTGCACTGCGGCAACACAGCAAATAGTTAAAAGCCAGAATTTCCCAGGCGAAGTTGAGTGAGCGAGAAATTGAGCGTGTGATTATTATTAGTTATTCAGTGTTTCTTCTCCCACTGGTTCATACTGGATGTTCGCCGCTGACCAGATTTGGCCCGCCGCGGCCTCCTTTAGTCCTCAGCCATCACAGAGTTGTGAGAGAACTTTGCAGGATCTCAAATTAGCCTCTCTGTGGATCTTATGTAATGCAATCTAACATTATCTAATAGCTCCCAGCTTCTAACTCATCTACAGTTACACTTAAATCTAAAACACTGAATGTGTATTATTGAATAAGTCCCCATTCATGCATCTCTCTTTCATAACTGCTGTGGGAGATTGTGTTGTTCCATATATTGTGGAGCATGTCAGCAGGAAGCTGACATGCTGCGGGGGGTAAGAATGAAGCTGTCAGATTTGATGATATTAGATTAGGTGATACGTTAATGATCTTATTTGAGGATACATCAAAGAGAAAGCAGGCTCGAAACGATATAAACACACCCACATAATTAACAGAAAACTTCAACACCAAATGCGTAGTGTTGAATTATGGGCCATAAGCACTGCCGGCATGTTAAGAGAACATTTCTCTGGAAGACAAGAAAACTATATTTATTTATGTACAGGATTGTACTAATATATTATATTTCTCTAAACAATATTGAAAACATGCCACCGAGCAGTATGAACGAGCTAATGTACACGTCTGTCTCTCCATATGTTTGCTGTGTGTGTGTGTGTGTGTGTGTGTGTGTGGTTGGCAGGGCTCAGAAACAGGCAGTGGGTTGGGAGGTGGAAGGAGTCCACCGCCTCAGATTATTGACACAATCCTGGCCGAACGCAGCAGCGAGCGCTCCAAGAAACCTGGCTGGCGGGGCGCTGCGCTGCAATTTGATCTTCTCCATCCAACGCACGGCGACGAAAACGGACAGAAACAGGCTGCGAGAGTACACGGCTCCATCTATTGTTCTAATTATCTCCGAGCCTCTCTCTGCTGGTTGTGTTTCGGTCCTATTCGCCTTGCTGTCAGTTCGTCTGGCCCTCACTCACGCTGCCTCAGTGTCGGGGCAGCATGTTGATAGATGTGAAAGCCACGTGCTGGCCTTAAAGTCTGGAGATTGAAGTTGTGATTCTCCATGTCCTGCGTCCCGACTGTGTTCGTGAGCTTTTGAACGTGCAGTTCATACTAAATGTGAAATGTGAAGCTTAATGCGGGAGCTCCCACCGCTGTCACAGTTTGGCCAGAGGTGTGGAGCTGTGTTTCCAGTTAATGGTTGAATGAACATGGGAACATTTAGTTCCTCACAAACCTGTCACTTGACCCTCGGATTTAATTTGCTGAACGTGCTGCTCTTAGATGGAAGCCCATTCCTTACCGATGACAGATCGATTGCGCCGCACATGCATTGCATTAATGCGCAGGGTTTATTCTACTATTGATTGCATTTCCATAAAGTAAACTGGAGCTGTTACCCCCTCCCCTTCTCTGTGATGTTATCACTATGAAAGTATTCTATAAACGAGTCACAGGTTTAATCATTAACTGTAAGTCAGTACATGTAAGAAACAAACATAGCATAGCAGTCCGGCCGGTGATCGAGCGTTAAGGTTGTCTGACGTTAACTCTTTCCAATCTTCAACAAGATAAATGGATATTAAAATACAGTTGTACCATTAAAATGATGTCAGATGTCACGAAAAATCAACTGTCATGATGCAAAATGGGTCATAAACACTGACTGTTCAATGCAGAGTCAGCATCAGCTGAGCTGTTCAGCCCACGACTTCACTCCTTTGGTCAAGTCTAAACCTCGATTTATGTTTCTGTTTTAAATCTACACGTAGGCTATGTAGTAGGTAGGGTGTAGATGTGGCGTCTGCACCATATCCTACACCATAGCCCCGGTGTGCAACTCTCCAGAAATGAAGCTGCAACTCGCAGTGTCACAGGCTCCTATGCCTGTTGTTGAACCATGAAAAACAGACCCTACTATAATAAAGCTCAGTCCAGTGTCACAGAAAGAGCAGGAGCCACACAAAAAGTTGTTTTCGTGTGTGAAGTTGTTGCTGTTCTGCTGTAAAAACACACGTTTTAATCCTGATGTGATCCCTGCGCAGGCTGTGCAGATGTTCCGTGTGTGTGAGCAGGTTTCATAAGAACAGCTGAGTGACTGACTGCTGCTTTCACTAAATCAAAAGCATTAGAGATGATTGTTTTGTCCTGTATACTCATATTCACACCTTCAGAGAGAACATTCCCAGTGCCCCAAACGGCTCCGGGGCAGCCGAACATAGCGTGCTCTGCTCAGGAACAGCTTGACACTAAAGGGTCAGAGCTGGCAGCACACTGCTTACTTGTCGGATTTCCTCAGATGGGATTTTAACCATCTGTTTGTTTAAAGGTGCAAGCAAATGATCAGAAATGGACTGCTCTGACATAACGGACACCACTTTGAGCCACTCACCATTCCTAGCTGCTGCATGCAGTCTAGGACCTGAGTAAGGGTTAAGAGCATAAGCACTGCCATGTGTTTGCTAGAGTTGGTCTTTATTGCCAGGCCAATCATCTACTGTTGGCTGTTTAAACTATGGAGCTGGGACTTTGTACTGCCAACCTCTGTTGCCAGTGGACCAGTGGACTTGGCTGAGTGTGATTCCCTCCCTCCATGGCACTTAGCGCTGCAGTACTCAGCCAATAGACTATGATCTTTTGCAGAAATGGTCTGGAAACGGGACTGCGGAGGGCTGCAGGCCGGGTTATAATCTTCAGCAGTGTGCTCGATACTCTTGGCTTAGCCTGAGCCACTCTCAAATACCCTCTAATTCTTCTAATGCAAGCTCTTGGCCCTGTGAACTGCACAGACAAAAGGTATGCCAGTTTGTTAGTTTCTCTTATCATAAGTGTTTAGTTTAGACTGTATCAGTTTTACCAGAGCAGCTTTAAACTCTGGTGAGCTACTGCACATTCGAACACAGGCAACTGGGATCTGTGTTTGTCATGTGGAAGTCTGTGAGGTGTGTTGCACAGACGCCAGAGAACGCAGAGATGCTTAAACGCTGTCAGTGCTGAGGGGGGTTTGATTACATTTGATAAAAAATATTTGTGTCCAAAGTGGTATAAGGCACTTTAAGGAAGCGTCCTCCAAAAACTGCATTATACCACAAGTCCAAAAGACAGAAGCCTCGTAAGGGTCACACAAGTGCGTGGGTGAGAGGCGGGGGACACCCTGGACAGGTCGCTGGCCAATCCAAGGGTTTTAGCCTGTTACACACAACATCTAAACTTAGTTTGACTTTCTAGCAACTGCCTTCGTTTTGTAACTCGTATCGTGTAACGTATCCGATGGCAAAACATCAGGCTGAATCACAACAGCGATCACAGGACAACAAAGAAAAGGAACAACGCACTAGGAAGCTGTGTGGTTTTGAGGCAGCAGCTTGCTGGCTTCTTGTTTCCTGGTTTACAGTAGAAACTAAGTGTATAATGAGAGTTCTGTAAACCTTCAGTGCTGCGGTCAGAGAAAGCTGCACACCAGTTAACGTAATTAGGACCAATACCACTATAGCACCACATCTTGGAGTTTTTCACACCGCTGGACCAAGTGGAGGTGACCTCCATTAACTGAGGGAACAAGGTCAGGAGCAATAACACTGATATCTGCTAGAACTATTATTGTACAAAAAACACACTTTCTAAATGATCATCCAAAAGAACCGTAGTTAGTTTTCAGGCTAATGTTTTTGAGTTTGGTCACTCACAGGTCAAACCCAACCACATCCAGCACAACACGCATGTACGTAAACATTATGAACTGTATTAAAACACAAACCAAAAGTGCTTAAAGCACCAGTGGTTGCCTCAAGGACTCCGCTTCTTTTAAACCACACACTTGAGTAGTCCGAATCTTCTCCCAGAGGGCATTTCCTCCAGGAGGGATCTGCTTCTTACAGAAACCCATCATCTTAGCTGGCACGTGGTTGATTCGTTTCTTTAAACTCAGTATCGTGCTAGCGCTAGCTGCGTCGAAGGGAACTCCAACTGAACCACTTCCTTTTGTGTTCCTTCCAAAGCACAGTGATATTTGGATGAGCAACATCTTTAGAACAACCAGAAACAACATAAAAGCAGGTGGAACATATTGTGTCTGTAGAGAGGTCCACGGAGTTGACTGCAGTGTTGCAGAGTCCAACAATGTCGGATGTGGGGTCAGGATACCAAACCTGTGTCACGTTGTTCGTCCTCCCTGCTCTGCAAGCGCCACGCCTCGCCCATACCAAACTCAGTATTTCCAGACTCTTGCTGTATCCTAGATGTGCTACAGCTACTAAGTGCTCCAGCTCCTAGTTCCCTCACTGGTCAACACTTTGTGTTGCTAAAAGAAAAAACCTAGATTTAGACGTCAAAGTTAACTGAAGTTGAACCTTAAAAACATTGATGCTGATTTACTTACAACCCCAAGAATGTCAGTGATTACAATGATTTCATTGAAACCGACTTTGTCGACACGCTGGTGTTTTAAAAATGACAGGCGCACAACTGTAGGAGGACATGGATGTGCAAAGAGTCAAGGATCATGTCAAACAATGTCTGTCTCGTACATCGCTGTCATTGCACGTGGAGAGGTACAGGAGGAGCTTTCCCAAACACGTTCAATAATTGGATAACTCGCCTCACCCAGAGCCAAAGGATCTGATTGTGTATTAAACCACAGATTGTCTCACGTAATTGAGTTTACAAAGAAAGAGGCACAGAGGGAAAATTGTGTTTTGAGTGTGCAGTTGCAGGCCAAAGCTAGATTAAAGGTCTTTTATTGTGAAGGTGGTGACAAGCTCATGGTTTTTGCAGAAGTAGCCAGATGGCTAGTTTAGAGGAAACGTCTGAGACGATTAGATATGTTGAGCCAAACGACTGCTAAGTGATAGCAGAAAAAGTCCTTGGTCCGAATGCTGTTGAGGGAGGATTCGCGTGTTTGTCTGTGGGATCCAACCGTTTCTGGAAGTGTAAGTCTATATATGTTGAGCTCTGGCAGTTACTGTACCGGCCACAGATCTGGCCAGTAAACGACTGATGAAGCTCATTAACTGCGACGGTGACTGAAACGCCACCACATCCCCTCCTGCGCTGACCCTCGTTCCCACACACGCATGCTGGCTCTCGCTCTGCTACTGCAGTTTGGCATGTCATCTTCTGGCTGAGCTCAGGATCGCTAGGGGTTCAGTTTTACTAGGAATGTTATCTAACCAGCATGACAGCAGATGGTCTGTGTAACTCTGTTTTACCCCTGGGAGAAAGGAAAAAAGATCTTTAGCAGGAGTGAGATCCAAGCGTTCGGCGTGTTGCAACCTCATTTAGACTTTGTTCCTGGTTTGCCGTGATGGGGGCTTTGCTCTAAGGGAGAAAGGTGCTGGAGGCTCCGAGGGCCCGTTAGATGAATATTCACCTTCTGCTGAGGCTGCAGGAGGTTTGGCTAAGGACACAAGATGGCAATTGGGGTTTGTGCCTAGACACCGCTGGGGGTAGTGGAGACGCCTGCCCGTTAACCACAAGCCACACGAGCCTTTGGCCTGGAGCATGTGCCTGTGTATACATTAGCTTGGCTTTTATTATATTACGGTACATGTTTAAATTATTTGTGCTATAATTGTGGTAAATAAATTGAGGCGTTGGCCATATAACAGCTTTATTATGGAAAACCTCGAAAAAAACTACCTCATCTTTAGAGCAATAAAGGGCAGTCCTTAAGTACGGTATCAATCTGAGGTGATGTGTATTTTACTTTTACTTAATTTAAGGTGAGTTGCTTTGCTTTCATTTGCTCTGCATTTGTTTGGCAAATTTTTGTTCATCTTATTTTTAGATGTTGGTAATTGTGGTAAATCAGTGTAAGAAATCTAATAATATATTATCTGGTAATTTAGTAATGACAGGGTCATTTTGTTTTGCATTTAAGTACTTGTAATTGAAATTTAATTATATTTAGTATAAGATAATTATGTACTTATGAGTTGGACTTTCACACAAAACAGAATTCATATTGTTTTTCTATTGTTTGAGTTGTAGAAGTTATTGTTGAGAATTCAAAACACATTGATATGCCAGTGAATAAAACATAAACCACATCATACTTATACTATACTTCATAAACGACAGAGAATCCAAACCTTAATTCTTGTAGGACTAAATTCTTAAACACTTGCTACCAAACATACATCAGAAGGTTGTTACAGAAATAGTCATTCGCACACTTTTTGGCTGTAATAACATGTATTTATGTCTGTAATGAGTAGGAGGTGTTTAGATGAACAGCTCACATTTTGGGGGTCAAAAGTCAAAGTCACCGTGTACTCACACTGTGACTCGATGCGATGTCTTCACCTTGGCTCAAGTGCCAGTGTGATTTACACTTGGCCCTGTAAAGAAAAGACGAGGCAACGAATCTGGCCTTCTTCAAATCCAGCGTTACCTTGGTAAAGTGCGTTTTCACAGACTTGCTTCTAAGGAATGTTTTTGTCCACTTTGTCATGCTGTGTGGTTTCGTGTGCTTCTAATAGTCACTTCTTTCAAATCTTCCTCTATTTTCATTGTTTGGTAGTTTTTCTTATGTAAAGCCTCTGTGAAAAGCACTCTGTGTAGTCTGGTTTATGTTACACACCATCGTGTCATTTTGATTACTTTATTACATCCAGCTGAACCCCTGCAGAACCATTGCCTTGCACAGTAAATAGAAGTAAACTCCTGGTCTGACCCTGTTTTACCTCATGCAGTTTGTTCTCCCTGGTCTTCCTATAGGCTGCAGGGCTGAAAATCTTTGCGGGTGATTCCTAAGACCTTACATCTCTTACAACAGCATATTTTTGTAATTCTTCTGCCTCTTTAAATGCACATTTCTGAGAGAATCTACAATAAAAAGGCTATAGTCGTATTCAACATAAACATTGTATGTAAGTAGCGGTGGATGGTCTATGGACTCGGTAGTAATTTATTACTTCACTAATCTAATCAGGCTCAGTTTAATAAAATAAGATATGAGATGTCAGACTTTCAATGACTGACAGTGATGAGCAATACTCAGCAACAAAGAGCAACTTGATCAACTGTCCTCTTTCTTCGATGAAGTCCTTCGACTAGTTGTTTAGTTTAAAATCATTGACCATTCACAGATTGTATTAAATGAGAAACCGATTAAATGAAATGGTTTGTGTTCCCAGCGTGCTGATTGTTCTCGTAGGTTCGTTTGCTTTACTCATATATGCATGGGAACGCATCAACACGATAGCGCCACTCTAGTCACCATTTAAATTGACTGATTGGTTAGTTGCAGGTTAGCTACGATAGTCGACTCTAAGCAGGACAAGGATTGCAGTAGGAATAGGTTTTCAAAGGCAGTACTCTGCGCCGTCAGTGACCATTCCTTTAGTTTTAATCATGCAAGTGTCAACTGACATTTCTCCTGCCAACCTGGCAGCATTTTAACGTGACTGATGAATTCTGCGAGGGTGTGACAACACCTCCTGGAGCTCCACTAACTTTGCCCAGTGTTTGTGCAATGACTCTGATTGATTTCCCTCTTTTCTCAGACTCAGAGTGCTCTTGCTAGTCTCCCGCAGACACGTTGATTTCTCTTTTTTGAACAACAAGAGCTGTCGTCACAGGTAAAACCAAACCGAACAATCCACTTCACAGGACGCCTAAGTAACAAGAAACGCAGTCACATGACAATACTTTCTCACTTACATATGCACTTTAATGGTTGTGTTTAATATTTGTAGATATAAATAGATGGAAAAAGCTGGAATTCTGAATTCTTGAACACAACTGCGTTCAGTGTGCAGCGAACACAAATAAACGTGCTGTTCCGATTAGTACGCAGGGGGATGCGGAGTACGGCAGCATATGACTTGAAAGGTTAAATCCGAATCATTTTCATAGTTGTTCACCACCTGAGACAGTTTAGTTAGCGTTAGGTGCTCACATTTCACAAAATGTACTAAGCCTATAAGAGTGCAGGACATGGAGAGCAGACACTCTTCCATAATCAGAACCAGAAACTAGCACTCTGAAGAAGAATTTCCACTGTACACCACATCGCAATGCAATTTTGAGATGTGACCTTCTGTCTCTGAACTCATCAGTAATAGCCTTTCCAAATGACTCATGTGTTCTTATTGTATTTGCAGAATTATACGGTAAATCTCGTGTTTCTGTCACCATACCCTGCATGCATCGCGTCTCACGCTCAGCCGGTAATGACTTGAGTAACGTTATCTTGTGTCTAAATGTTAACTGATCATATAAACGTTTTTACGTTTTGGAAGCAACAAGTTGCGTTATGAACTAAGTTTAGTATAATCTTTTCATCCTTTTTTCATCTCAGAAGACTTAAAGATTTATCTTGTAACAATGTTAAAGAAGTTTTACCACATAGGAACTAGTTATGTGTTGAGAGGAAGACAAAGGACGGCAGAATGACGGACAGCTCTAACAACTGCCACTCTACAGCCTTACAGCACAATGTGTTGATCCAAAATTTGATGAAGATCTCACTTCTGTTACAGTCTGGATCGATTGCTTCTTACAGGACAGCTTTTTGGTTTTGGATCATCCACAGTCTGGGGGGGATGGAGCCCTAGCTCTGGGCTGTGCCCGCTCTGCACTACTTGCTCTGGTGTGGGTGTTGGTTCTGGATGGGAATGTGTGCTCAGGCTGTCCCTGATTACTTTCGTTGTTCTCATACAGCAGCTACAACTACCTTCTCAAGAGTATATTTCATTGCTGATGCACTGATGCTGTACTATTGGTCATTTTTTGATGACTGGATGATAAAATGTGCTGTTAATAAAACAGAGGCGTCTAGTGTCTGGGGTCTAGGTGCCATCTATACCTTTGCAAATCAAATCACGAGACTATTCTTGTTGTTCAGTCTGACATTTTTTTTTTTTTTGGCAATTTTGCCACTCACATACCTGTGGGCCGCCATGAACGTGATGTAAGAAAGCAGAGATGCGGGATGAGTAGTCGCACTGGTCAGTCCAATGCAATTTAAGCCTTTGCAGCAGTCAACTTACGGCAATGATGTAGAAGACTGTCAAGTGTGTACGTTACACAGACAAAGTGTTTTAAGAACGCCCTGTAGCGTGTGGGATCGACCCAAAGGCAGAGGTATAGCAGACGAGTAAGAAAGCATAAATCATAAGTGGTCAAATGGCTGGAAATAGTGCGGTGTTGAGGTGGTGACAGGTGTCTGTGAGCTTGTCTGTTTTTCTTCCTCTCTTTCATCTTTCATTCGTCAGGTCAGTGCCACATCAGCCTGACACACCAAGCACACTGCCAAGGGAAAAACGGGATGGGCCACTGCTGATGACGTCGTACCATCGGCTGCGAGGCGGTGGCGGAGTGATGGCCTGTGCATGTGTCCATGTGTGGTTTTCTAGGTGAGTGAAAGCTGGGCCAGTCAAAGAGCTACTGTGAGCCCACTTCTGCTTCATTACTCCCAATGTACCACTAAACATCCACAAAAGTGTGTGTGAAGTTACTTATGGGGTGACAGTAAGATGTCAATGGGCTTTAGCCCACACTACCGTGACCTGAAAACATTCATAACCACTAATGACTTCTAATGGTGAATGACATCACAGCTGTCATGTTTCTTGTTGTTTTTCACTTTTTTCTTTTTCATTTTAGACTCTCTCTGTCAACCATTTTTCTGTCTGGGATGACGAATGTAGTCCCAATAGATATGTGACCGCCGGTCACATCAGTGGTCTCTCATTTTGAAGCACTCCTGCCAAATATGCTCCTGATATATCTCTTTCATCAGAACACGTTCGGCAAACTATACCAAAATAAAATTCACGTTACCGGGCTGAAATGTTGACATATGCTGATGGCGTATTGGAACATTAATTGGCCTTTTAAGACCTTACAGTAGCATTTAGTGGTTTTGGTAAAAGCTTTATCTAAAGCAACTCATGGGTGAGACAGCTGTCAAATGAAACGTCAGGGAGAAGACACTGAAAGCAAATTACCATGTAAGAGAGTGTTTGGTGGTATCTATATACTGTAAATACAAGTTATTAGGAGGTGCATCCACTTTCCAAAGTCTGGAGGAAGACCCAAACTGTCACAATGAGAATAGATTGGTTTTGATGTTGAGGAAGAACCTACGAACCATCACGATGCAGATGTCCCACGAGCTTGTTACAGCTGCACAAAGATAAAGCCTTCTTGAAGTAAGTTCTACGGTTAGGTGAGACACAGACTGAAAAACACTGGATGAAATGAAATACAATATGACCTGGACAGTTCATGGTGAGTACACATAAACTTTGTTCAAAACGGTTGTTTAATAAACTATATTCATTATTTAGACTTGCTTTGACCAATCAGTTGAAATGATCTATCCTCATCCAGCGTGCACATGAAGGCAGGAAGACAGGGAATGAGGATGACTCAGGCTCTCCTCCCTACTCATTGCTCCATCTATTCCTCCATCTGGTTTGTGTTTGTGTGGATGTCTCTTATCCTGCAGCTCCTGCCCCAACAAACCCCAGATCCTCTGTTACCCCCTATTCTACTGATGCCAGCTCAGGGCTAAGGCAGTGGAGATTGCCTGGACATGAGGTAGAAACATGTTGATGCCTGCTGGCTCAGGAGCTCAGCCTTCCTGAGATACACCACACTGGAGTATGGAGTGTTGTCGTAAATCTGGAAGAAACGAGACACGTTGTTCTGTGTGGGAGAAATGTCTGATTACCAGAGTGATTAAGTGGGCTTTGGTTTCTATGTGGCCAGGGTTGGGATAGCCGCTGATAGTTCATGGCTGAAGATGGGATTAGAGAAGGGGAAAATGTACCACCCTCTAGTTTGGGCTCAGATCCTCTAGGCCCAAGGGAAAAGTCTGGTTGGTTGACTGATGCATACATTATCTTAGAATGTCAGCAGGCTTGGCACTGATGACTCTGAAAAAACATGCTCGGGGGGATGACGCAGTAAGTCATCGATCATCCGCCCTTCCAAACGGTGTTGATAGCCCTCTGTGTGCAGGACAGGAGACAGACTAAGTTGAGATACATTGTAGTCCCTTTACTAAAATCAGAATGATGGAAGGTGACGAAGAGGTGGCGGCAGTCTGAGAAATCTGTGGACTTATGTCATTTAGTTGGACTGAGCAAAGCTATGGTTTGGGATTGGCTTGCTTTAGCTGCAGTTGACACTTTTTGGGTCAAACATTGTGCCTCTTCTTCAAAAGGTGTTTTCAGGCAGATGTGTAAATTTGACACATTGAGTAAAGTTTAATGTTCAGACAGAGTCAAAACCCCCTCAGTAAACAGACTGAGCCACAAATGGGTCAACACAGAATTCAATTGTCCATAGGCTTGTTAGGACTCGCAACAAATCGAATGGGACAGACGCAAGAGTACGATTGATATGTACATCAGCCACTGGAAATAAATCAGGGATGGTTAGCTAATGCAGCAGGGCTTCCTTTTAGGTGCCAATGGGGATGTGGGGTGTATGATATCAATCACATGACGCATAACACTCCTCACCCCACCAACAAACCAGGTTTCTCACAGAAAGGATGTGTTCCATGGAATGACGTCAGGTTTTTTGCAACCCTAATCCTAACCCAAGCGTTTCCTTCTCTTGAATGATGATATCTGGCCACTTATTTAGTTTGAGTCTGTTAAACTTGTTTACATTTTAGTTTAGTAGCAGAAAGGTGTCTGGTTGGGAGATGGTTCCATGCCCCCCCATTAGAGACCAGTTAAAGGGTTTTACTCCATCTCTGGGTCCACACGAAACAATCACACCAACTGATGACAGCAAAATTGAGTTTCACTTCATTGGCAAGCTAACTGCGGTGAGATTCATTAAACTTGTAATCGGAATCAACAACAGGAAACAAATCCCAAGTCTCAGAACGTTATGGGTACAAGGAGACGGATGTTGACATGGGATCACCAGCAGCTTGGAAAGTCCATCATAACAGCATGAAAACCGCAGTCTGGACGGATGGTCCTGCTCAGTTTCTCAGTATTTTCTGAACTGGTACACAAATGAAACTGTCTTCAAAACAAGCAACCTCTGAGTCCACTGGACATGAATTAAAGGGAACGTGCAGTTGCATCCACTTCCTCGGTCTGTTTTGTTTGTTTTATTGCAGCTGACAATGGCTCAGGACACTTTTCTGTGCGGCGCACCACAGTTTAGGACTTCATTCAAGTCCGTCTTTTATTGCATGGGAACAGCTATTGTGCTCGCGATCATGGCTTGGTGTGGCGTGGACACGGAGTGTGTGAATGCATGGGTATAAACTGTGTGTGGTTGGCAAATTGCTGTGTGAACATGCGCTTGTGAGGAGGGGAGTAAAGCTTTGGTCTGATGACATCTCCATTGTGAGTGTGTGAAGGGTTTAGCTTAGTTACCACCCAATGTGGGAGATAAAACATTAAAATATTCTATCATCTGTCTATCTTCCCCTTGTTTTCACTCTTTCTGGTAGTCCGGGTTACCTCGGCAACATGTGCATAAGCAGGACTGAGTCATTGGTTTTGTTGGTCCCCCTGAAGTTTGACAAGCCTCTGTGTTTTTTGCTAAACAAACATCTTGATTAGCATTCAGGTCACAGGGAAGTGATCTGGCATGAGGTAACATATCAGTGAACAGCTCTAGCTTCGCATTTCTCACTTTTGAAGTTTTAATCAGCCGGGTGTGACAGCACTCCTGAGTATACGCACAGAGAGCCATCGCCGCACGCACACACACGCACACACACGCACACACACGCACACACACGCACACACACGCACACACACGCACACACCTCTTCCCGGCCCTCCCCTTAGATGAGCCAAAGTTTGCTCTTCCCATGGTGTTTTGTGCTCGGGCGGTATCCCAGCCGCGCCGCTTCTCTCTGAACTCCCACAACTTCATCAAAGAGGAATGAGTGGAGCAAGGAGGGGCAGACAAAAGACAAAAGAGAGAGAGAAGGAGAAGTGAGAGGAGCTGTGTTTCCATAATCACATCCCTACAGGGTTTCAGCTGCAGAGGTGAGGGCGAAGTAAACAATTTTGTTTGTCGTGTTTTTGTTGTGCTGTTCTTTCATTTCGTGGCCTCTTTTGTTTTAAGCTTTTTCTTTTCTTTGCTGAGGAATAGGGAGATGATTAATGCAGATCCCCTCCCTTATTACTCCCCACTCTCAACCCGCGCTCTCTTCTGTTTTGGGAAGATTCCCCATGGTAATTAATTCACAGAAGAACTAATTAGAGCGAGTGGAAAGTGTGTGTGTGTGTGTGTGTGGGGGGGGGGTGCATCTCAAGAGGGAGGAGTGCAAAGATATCTAGAGAGGGAGAAGCAATGAGGAGAGAGGTAGTAAAATAGGCATAGATAAGTAAGAACACTCCTCACTGGCTCCTCTTCATGCTCCCGGCTGCCTGCGGCCCCTCCCCCTCATATCTGTGTCCAACAGGCCTGACAGAAATTACGAACCTAAATTAGGTTTGCCTTGAGCCTGGTGTCACCCTGCAGAGCCCCACTACGGAGCAAGATGCTGGTGATGAGGGTAAAGATAAGAGATCTGTGTATTTTGATAGATGACTAAAGTGGCTGACTAATGGAAAATGATGTGGATGATGTCTGAAATACGAGACAGGGATAACTGAACAGTGGAAAAAGGAGGTGGATTGTCAAAGAGGGAACAGAGGATGAAGAGGATGTGGGAAATATTTCCCCCTTTTCCATCGTGTTGCTTGGATTTGATTGGTCTTTCAGTCACTGTGAAATCCTGATTGGTCTCCAAGAGAAAAGTGAAAGGAGGTCCAACATCCAACAAAAAGACAGAAGTATTCCTAATTCTTCCAGAATTACTCCTGTCTAAACTCAATCAAGCACTTTTCCATCATGACTCTACGTTGAATGCCAGTTTGTATGAATATGGAGGCTTGATTGAGCCCGTAACAAATCTCTGGACGCGGCTCAGTGCGCTATTTAGCTAATTGGCTAACTGTTTTAAAGGAGCTCAATAAGCTTATTTTTACTCGGGTACAGTCTCCGTTCCATTTTCACGAATTGGCTCGTCGCAGCCTCCCGCTCTCCTTCTCCGTCACCACAGTCTCACCTCTGTTTCCTTCATAGTTTTCTCCTTTTGCTTAAACTCTCTGCTCGCTCTCATTCATTCATTCATTATCCTGATAGAGTCGAGGCAGACAGCACATTTACTACAACCAATGAAGTTCTGGAGCTGGAGACAGAGTTAGGTGCCGATCAGACAAAGTGCCTTTTCGCTTGGCTCGCTGTAATAGTTGAAGTATTTTAATCACTGCTTATGTACTGCTGAGTTATTCATCAAGAACTAAACACTCGTCTCTCGTGTTTACAGTGTAGATATCTGTCCCTGAACCAGCAAACAACCCTTTAAATATCTCTTTAAGTTCCGTAAATCCTGATTGGTGGCCGGACAGTGTATGAGGTCGTGGTTTCCTGTAGGATCCTGACAGTCACAGTAATATGCTAAATGAGAAATACAAATTTGGGCCTATGGGTAGTGCACAAGTCTAATTAGGAAAGTATATTTAGCGCATTTAGTTGGCTGTTCTCAATAACATCCGTCAATCTTGAGTTCAGTTATTTGTCTGTGCTGCAAACACACCAGATTTGTTGTAAACACCAGATTTTTTTGTGTAACACGTTTGCGAGAAGATCATTTGATGTGTCATGAGTGCAGGTTTGTGTAAAGTCGAGGGTTAGCTGAATATCTTTCAGTGTGTTTATCTTATTTATACAGTACCTGGCTCCCAAACAATAAGACAGTAAGGCCCTGCAAACAAAACACAAGGGTTAAAAATGCAAATGAAAAAGAAGGATTAATCTATGAATGGTGTCAAATGGAAGGATTAAGTTCAAAAAAGTAGAAGCACCTTTACTGTACGCTGCAGTACGAACGCTGGATATGTGGTATGTGATCTTCTTTTGACAGCCTCCAGATGTGCCCAATCTCTCACTGTGAGACACACAGCTGGCCTGGTCTTTGTCACTGCTCTTCGGGGGCTGATCATTTTCCCATTCCAGGTATGTAGAGAGGGAGAGCTGCATCCTGGTCTCTCTGAAGCTTTTTAGTCTATGTCCTAATCCTCATTATGTTGTTCTAGCATATTCTTTAGATTTCTCATTTGGTTTTACAGGGAGTGACACATCAAAATAAGCTACGCTTATTAAAGAGAGTGTCTTTTCTCCCTACCTCTGCTTAGTTCTCTCGAGAAAGTTCTACAGCATGTTCTCTGCTCGCCGCCTGGTAACGTCTGATGGAGTGATCGGCCTCGTTAGTTTATATTAGGTTCGAGAGGGGTTTGCACAGTTGGGATACGCCACTATTTCTGCACACACCCTGTCCTTCGGGGAGAAAATAATTAGAAAGCATTTAGATAATGCTGCCTTTCATTCTTTCTCTCTGTCCACCTTATGTGTTTGATCATTCGTGCCTCCAGTTTCCGATGTTTCTCCCAAATAACTTTTGTGTTTCCCACCTCTGTGTTCACATCACAGCCATGCAAACACATCGCTAATCAGTATCTGTGTGTTTGCATGGCCTGCGTGTGTGTGTGTGTGTGTGTGCACTCAGATAGCGGGGGTGCAAAGCGATAAGGCTAAGTGAATGATTCCCTTCTGCAAACAGAGCGGGAGCGGGAGACGGAGCAGAGGGAAGGCCAACTGCCATGGGAATCTGGATAATCCATTCTGCTCACTTTATTAACATCATTATGGAGGAAACAGAGAGGGCAGCGAGTGTGTGTGTGTGTGTGGGGGGGGGGGGGGGGGCAGGGGGGGAAGTTAGGAGGAAGCAGGACAGCTGGAGGAATAATGGGCTGAGAAGGAGAGAAAAAGAGTGAGGGAGTAGGATTCAGTAATGAATTACAGCGACGACAACAAGTGATGTGAGGTCAGAGGAACGGACAAATGTGAAGGCTGAACCTCCAGCGCTTTATTGATCATCCTTCACGTGGTTTCCTCTGCATTTACTTTAACACTAATAGACGGACTCTACACGGAGCAGTTTATCTCATGTTAAATGTTTTATCTCACTGATCAGGCCTGTACAGAGTGGTACATTACTTTACTTTACTTGACTTGCGAGGTGCTTTTATCCAAGACACGAGCAATTACATGCAGGCGGTCCTCTGATATCCTGTGACTTGGAGGTTTAGAGCTATGTGGAAGCCCGCTGCAGCCACACGCAAACAAAAGTCAGCTGCTGTCACTGCTGTCTCTTCATTACATTGACGTTATAGTTAACCTATGCGTTTGTCTTTATTTTACCACAAACAGGGATTTTTCTGGTACTGACCAAATCATTTCGGCCCATTCTCAGCTCATTCGCGCTCCTTTCCAGCTGCTGGTCAGGCTTTTTAGGTGTGTGTGTCATAGAAGTGAACGTGGCTCTGGTAAAGATGTGTTAAAGAAAAGAGCTGCGACACACCTGTCTCAGCTGTTCGCTTCCCGTGGTGCCCTTTGGTGTGTGTCTGTGGGTTTACTGGTAGCTGAACGTAACTGGCTGAATGTGAAGTGAGAAATGATCCTGCATGCTGCAAAAAGCACGAGAGGAGAGACGGCTGTGAATAGAAGAAAAAAGAAAACATCTTTATTTGTGAGTAAACCAATCGCAAAAATTGAATTAGTTTGTAGCCCACAGCAACTGTAAAGCCAGGCCCGTGTGGATTATTGTGTTGGAACATGCTCTTTCATGATGTTATCAATTCAGCCTGTGGACTTTTTTATTTGTCACTGGCACACAGGCAGCTCTCTTTACTCACATCCAGAAGAAAGCTTGTTTTACAATGTTTGTCTTGAGCTGATTTAATTAATCTGCTTATGCTCTGTTTATTGTCAATTATGTCCAACTTATTGCCTTTTCTGGAAAATGCAACTCAGAGAACTTGAGCAGACCCAGCGCGTTGAGAAGAGTAAAGAGGACAGCCAGGGAAGTTTCCAAATAAAAGTGGGCCATGCAGTATTAGAGTTAGGAGTGTCACACAAACAACGTTCTCGTTGTGGAAAAAGGAATGAGCTCAATTCTGATTCCTCTCACATCAGGAGATGCTTTTTGTGTGTGTGCGTGTGTGTGTGTGTGTGTGCGTGTGTGTGTGTGTGTGTGTGTGTGTAAGGCTTGATGAGTGTGCGGGCATTGAACAGTGGAGACAGAACACAGACGTTACACACACACACACACACACACACACAAACATTTTAGGCTTTTAGTGAAAACCACACCAAAACCTAAAGGCACACCTACACACACACACACACACCTCCAGCCAGACTGTTGGACAGGCCTCATTTACACAGGCCTGTGTGTCACTGTCTCTAAATGACAAATGTCTCGTGTCTCATAGTCACGAGTCCAACCAGACCAGCGGCATTACGAACCTCTCTGTACTGACCAGACACACACACACACACACACTCTTTAACACCAGCCAGATGTACTGCCGCCAGCTCCATCTATCACCACCACGCGGCCACCTCGGTCTCTCCAGCCGGCGACCCATTTGCTGTTCTGGGCCTCGCCGGTGCCACACCTCCTCTCCCGTTCCGGGTGGAACTCCCCAGCATAAGATGCACCGTCACGTCCCCAGCTACCGCCACCCCCTTCTCTTTCTGTCCAGAGCTACCGGCAGCGGGAAATTATGACAAACGGCTTTTTCTTATTCCTCTTTTTTCTTGTTGAGAAAAAATAATTTAAAAAAAGGCAGAAAAGATTAAAACTTTCCATTTTTGGTGGTGACTCAACGCAGCGCAGAGTTCTGTGGTTTGACCTTTTACGAGGTGTGCGTGTGTGTGTGTGTGCGTGTGTACAGGCTGGGTGCAGATGTGTAGCCTGTGTGTGCGTGCAGTGGATGAACAGGAGGCAGGAGACACTCAGAGGAAATTATAAAGCATTATAAATGTTTTTGTTTCCTGGTTACTGCTGCTCGACTTTTTGTTTTCTACTGTACGCAGGGCAGGATGTGATGGCTAAATAGCAGCCGGTGTGACCTGGAGGGTGGCACAGTGGCTCAGTGGCTATGTCACATCACAGTCACTCATAATACAAGTCACGGGTGATTTAAGGGATGAACCTGGACATATAAGGTTGGTAGTTTGCTTCTCGGTTACCCGCTAATTCCTGACCACATGCGTCCCCATGGCTCCGAACCTTTGGCACTTGTCCACAAAGCTTCTTATCATCAGTGTGAAAACACAGTCTACATCGATCACTGCCTACCGCGCTGACAAGTATCGAACCGCTGTGACTTACCACCAGGTTCACAGATTAGAGACAGACCACCGTGCACGTCTGGTGCGTGTGTATTTGCGAAGGCAGATCACACAACGAAAACTTCTGGCGTGTGTAAACAGCAGTGACCTTAAGTTATTTTGCTCCACTGCACGGACTCTTCGCAGTCTGACTTTAAAGTCCTTGATTCAATGCTGTCAGTGATGATGTTGTTCAAACCTGCTACGAAGAAGCTCGAGGGACCTCCTGCACCCGCTGCCATTCCCTGCTCCGTGGTCACACGTCTGTTGACTTAGTCACCACCCCTGCATTTCTCCTCCTGTCTTAGTGAAACATCTGTCCCATCTGCTTTCACCACGATTTGCTGTTCAGCCCAGAGGAGAGCGCTTCGAACCCTGCTTCGTTTTGTCAGTGGCTCTGGAAAAGGGGCTCATCATGCACTTATCCGTTCCTCGTCTTGCCCGTGTAGACTGTGTTTCAGTAATATTGTATTACTACAGTGATGCTTTGAGAAGATATGATGCATATTCCTGTTTCCTACATGCCAACCTATATGCTAAAACACATCAGCTTTCGTACTGAGATAACATTTGCTTCATCGATGATTGTTCCGGTTTAGGTTCGGTTACCAACGTTCATTTCAATAAATCAGCTACGAGTGAGCTTTTCTTACAGTGCAAGCGTTTGTCTACTTGTGATTACACAATAACAACAGTGTAGTTTCACTCACCCTGGTTCAGATTCGACAGGTCTCGGTTGGTTGCTAATGGTTGACACATGAGACAGATCAGGCCTCTCTGTATGTGGCTTTTGCACGGAGACGTTGTGCGCATGTGCACACACAAATGCGTCATGCCAGACAGTGACTCTGTTTGAAGCCCGTGCACATCTCTCTCTGCTGCAGTAACCTGACCCTGGAGGCGTTCATTAGGAGTGGGAGTTAAAGATCAACAGGATTATTAAAAAGAAGAACATGCTACATCCTCCTCCGACCGGTTTTCAGTTGTTTCCTCTACATGCTCCTCCTCTGGTGCAGCCTGTTCAAATAATCATTACATTTTAGGTCAGAGGAAATCAATCATGCATTTTTAAAGACACTGTCGTGTAAATAGACAGTTAGCGGGAACAATATTGCGACACCGTATGTTTGTTTTATTTGCTTTCTTTCATTAAGTGACGTTTTTTCTGGCAGCTTTTTTTCACACGCATCGCTGCGACTGGTGTCTGATCTGCTCATGTACGCCAGCGCTCAGACATGTTGTTCGTGCACGTCAGGGAGAATGTTAATGTGAGATTTGACCCCGGGTTGCGGTTGCTGGTTCACTTTACACCTTAAGGTCACACAGAGGCTGTCCAGCTGTCGGAGCTCAGTGATAGGGTTGAATTATCTGGCTTGTTGCTGTTTTTTTTTTTTCATTTTTAGTGTGAAATGATTCTTCACTGCTGGACTGACTCTCTCTAATGTCTGTGTCACAGTAGAGTTATCACGGGCTGCACTTACTCCCGCACTCACAGTCGCTCTGTTTCAATAGGACATTTGCATTCTTTAAAATGTACTTATGCACAATTAAACTTGTGAGCCTAAATTAGACTTTTTCGCTACTGGGAATTTGACTAGCACCTATTAAGCCTATTTCATTTTCTTGCAGCTGCTCAAAGCAACAGACCTCTACAGACTGTTTGAACAAATAAGATCCCACTTTGATAGAAGACGACATCAGTGCAGTTAAAATCAACATTTTCTGACAGATTCACGCTGTTTATGGCAGATTGTGTGTTCTGCACATTCATAATGATGCAAACGTAGTATTTTTTTCTTATGCCACTAAACTGCAAACTAATTATATTTCTGTAACAAATCTAAATATGTAATGAAAGTGTTGCAACGCAAATGCATATTTTTGAAATGTTGTGCTATACTTGTCAATGGAAAGTGAGTTGCAAGCAGGAATGTACAAGACTCCCCAGCTCAAAGTTGTCTTTCTCAAGAAGGTGGGGTGCATCCAGGTCTTTGTGATCTCTGGCCACTGTTATTTCTTTCCTGCTGCAGGACCTTTATCTGAATTCAGACATCTGCAGAAAATACAGAATACTGCTGTCTCGCTTGTTTTCAACGCTTCTAGTTCCTTGTTGCTGTTTAGCACCCAGTTTAGTTGGTTTTAGCAAACCAATCCTAGACATCAAAGTGAGGCCTATATGCTGAAAATCATTTGGTTTGACTACTAAGTTCAAATCAAAGATCAGGAACAGCATTGCAAGGGAGCACACTCAGCTGTCAGTGGGGTGCAGACTTTGAATTCTGCAAAACATCAAAGACAATTCTTATGTTTGAAAAGAGGTTCGTTTTACTTTAATACTCAATGAGCTCCCAAAGTAGGGATGAAATTGGGAAACTGTTTGTGATTCATGAACGGTTAATGCCACTTCAGTTAAAGTTGAAAGTTTTTCATTTTAATTATTATGTTGTTGTGTACAGAGGACAAATGCCAAAAAACATATCGTTGTCGCAATATTTATGAACCTGACTGCATCTAAACTGCTGTCATGCCTGACTGCCCAGTCACAGCGCCTAAGGGTGGAGGAGGAAATCTTCTGTCCAACAAACCTACAGGTGTCTTGTTGTAATGCTGGTGCTCTTTGTGCTGTTTTCTAACAGCTGTTTTTGGCGTAAATTATTTGTAGTTCATGTGAAATACTCAAAGTTTTCCTTAAGAACTGTTTTTATGTCTCGCTAAGGACAAATTAGCTGTGAATGATTTTGGTTCCAGCAAGTGTGTCGGGTACAGTGCCGAGACTGTGTCCCTGCCCTCAGTGCATGGCCGTGACCATCAGGTGACATGTAAGGAGACCAGGTCATATGACAACTATCCACACACGATAATGCCTGTTGCCCTGTGTGGTGTATGGATACAAGATTGTTTGGTTGTTTGGCCAAACTTAGCGTTTTGTGTGCAGCCACCAGTGTTGACGTCGCCCCCGACTTGCGCTCTGCATTCTGCAGCCCATTGCACTCGGATTGACATTTAGTTTCTAGTTAAGGATCTGAGATGAAAACAACCAAGCAACGACTGTGAAGAGTGATAAGAAGCAGTGTTGCTCACACGGACATGCATGTCTACGGCTATCTTTTTGACGATGCTCACCACATATCTGCCAAATCCATTACCCTGACTGAACATCAGTATGAGTAAGCACTGCCGAAAGATGTCTTTACTCCCATGACATCTAATTCTAATTGTAGCATACAAAAGTAAACACACACAGGTGTGCTGGTCAGATCATCTGGGGTCAGTTTTTACTTAGGTCCAGTATCAGTCGTGCAATAATGCTGCTGTCTAACTTCCTGCCAGCTGGCCTCGGGCCAGGACACAACGGAGACAATCGACCTCCTTAGTGAGACAGACAGACACACAGGAAGAAATCACAGAGGCCTGAAATTCAAAAGGGAGCATCTAATCTCCTGTAGAGTTTAGATAATAGCTCATATAATAACTTCATCCAAGAACGAAAACATTTACACAGTATATGAACGTCTCTGGTGTAAGTTGCTATAACAATGAGAAGTAATACAGAACCATGTTTATGTTGGCACATTGCATCAATATTTACGTAAATGCAAGATGCAATGGTAAACGGAGTTTATGTAAAACATTTAACATAACCGCTTATTTGCAATCAGTGGAAATTTCGAATGGCATCACACACAGGAAAATTTCCGTGAGAGTGTAGTGAAGTAAATGTAATGTATTAAACATTCAGACGTGGATGATTGTATGTGATTGCCTTAGGCGAGATCACCCTGGATGAACACCTCACGTTCATATTTCAGCTTATTTATCGTTTTCAGACGTTAAAGACAAACAAACATTTTGACCGATCAACCTATCAGCTCCACAGGTGCACTTTCCTGTAGGGAAGACTTCTACGTAAAACAATGTTTGACTGTCCGTAAATACAATTTGTGCTTGTAATGTTTGTTGCATGGTTTAACTTCCTTAATATCAGCTTATCACTCTTCTGTAATGTGTGTGTGTGTGTGTGGGTGTGTGTGTTGCCGTTCCTTCTCAGCTACTACCATTATTTCACTGCTAACTGCTAGCATTAGCTCTCAGAGTGTGAACTTTGCCAGATAACACATATTAATGTTCATCTTGCCATTTTTTTTCCAGAGCTTCGTGGTCTTCTCCAGAGGAATCCAATTTATCAGCAATATTCTGGCCATATTTATTAGCTTTGAATGAAACTAAACATTGTGACGTTGATTTGATCAGACACAGGTTGTTTTTCTGTATTTTTGGTGCTTTCTAAACAGGAAACTTTCTAAACAGACAATGTTTATTCGTGGAAACAAGGCAGATACATAGTAGTAAGAATCAAAAAGAAACAATTAATGGCCTTTATGGCTTTGTGTGGCATCATTTTGATGTTTTCAGAGTCAGCATTTAGGGCATTTTAAATACCCAAATAACCAATTCAGTAATTGACAGAAGTTGGTATTGGACTATTCACTGCTGTTCAAGGATTCAGAGACCAGTGTCTAGAACTACAGAAGGAGAAAATAATAATTCTCAACAAAAGAAATGTGTCACTTCTAAAGGTAAAGTAGTAAACAACAAACTCAGGTAAGCTTGTATCATAGTAGGAAAAGCACAGGTGATACTGACAGTCAGAGTGACTCAGCACGCACAGAGTCAGACCCCTGAAACCAAAGTAGCTAAATGTAATTCAGCCATCATTAATCATAACTCTGCTGGGGCATGTCAAATATCTTCCGCGAAAAGATCCACCAATGACAGTTTGCACCAAAATCATCTGCTGAGTCATGGTGGCGTGGTGGGTATTAATTCTGATGAGCTCTTTTCTTTATGGCCTCAAGAAAGTCATCGACTCAATATGACATGTGATATGCTGTTATCTGATGAGGTTTTACACAGGGTAAAAAAAACTTAATAAAGTCTGTTTCCTGTTGAGAAACATTTTTCCAACATGAACTTTTAACAAACATGACGTCTGGACGGAAACAGGAATAAGTGGATCATCCCAAAATGTCAGCACCATTTAGCCCACATCGTGAAATAAGAGCAACAAATAGGTTTGTCACCATTTGTCACAAATTCAGTATAGTACGGTGAATTATAAATGACATGTCACATGGTTTGGACATCAGAAGAAGACATAGATTTTTATATTCTGCTTTTGAATCCTAAAATGTACTGTTGTAATTGCCGTTAGGTGTGAAATGTGAAACTTTGTATAGTCACAAACGCCTCGTGTGTATCGGGAACCACAGTAGTTTCGATGTAGTTTGGTTTGTAAATACTACCCTGAACATGTTTACGGCACGTGTCAAATCAACTCTTGGCCTTTTAGTGCTGCAGATGAGAACCATATCCACAAAAGTAATACCGTGAAGCAACCAATAAATATTTTGTTGAGAATTGATTGTTGTGGTGGAAAAGATGAGAGAAGCGAGGTTAGTTTGGCATTCGAGTCTGAGTGTAACTTCATCAGCTGTTTGTCTATGTGATGGCTGAGTGGTTTCTTGTTCATCAGTAGTTAACAAGCATGGTGGATGATAGAAGGGAGAGAGTGAGCTATGCGTGTCTAATGACCGCCGAACTTACAGCCAACCAGCTGGCACAAAGCTGTACGCTGTAATATCTGCAGCCAGTAACCCCCTGGCACTGCTGACCAGCTGTCGTCATTGTCTTTATGAAGCATGGAAGCTGTTACGTTGCAGCACATGAACGGACAGAGCTTGCTGAGCTGTCACTCACATTAACTAGCAGTAAAATCCCATTCTGGCTGTCGCGGGGGCGGGACCTTGGGTAGGGGGTTGTTGCCCCATTAAAGTTAATGAGAAGTCATATCTTTTACTGGCAAATTTTCACCTGCATGGCATGGGGCTCGAAGACCAGTGTGAGTCTCTTTTCCAGTTGCTGCTGCTACTGCATTTCATTAATAAACGGATGACGCAAGTGTGTTGTGTATGGCGAATAAAGGTGTGAACAGTCGGTTGTTTTTATTATTTCTCTGTCCCCATGGTGTCACTACCTCTGTGCAATGATGCCAGCTACCTCTTTAATATCTGATGTGGGAAAAAAACATTCTAGCCAGTGCTGAGGCGAATGAGCCCAAACGCTTAACACATGGTAGGTCTAGTGACTTATTAGTGTTACTGCTAATGTTCACACTCGAAACAGATCAGAAACGTCGCACAAACATTTGAAAACTTAAGACAATGGCGCCACTACATCGAGGTCCGGTGGATAATTCAAAAGAGATAAGCCAGACTCAACATTTGGCACAATGCTGCACTGGCTAATTGCAAGTGCACATTTCTCCTTCGCTACTTACTAATAGAGGCCGATGCTTCCACACCTACAACCGTAGCTATGAAATAGTTGTTCTGCTTAACTTCCCAGAGGTCAGTCAGTGGTATAAAATGTTCAGGATTTGGGCATCTGCTCATTGTTGACTGTATTTCATGTCCCACTTACATTAAACTGAGCTTTTTTTTTGTTTCCTGACTCCACTGATGTGTTTCAAGTCCGCATGCAGTTGCCTTTCTGCACTTTTCTATCTTCCCAGTTCATAAAGATACTGAAGAGAGCAACAAGTGTGAGAGCACAACTACATTTTGTTACTGTGATCATGACACATCTGAAACTAATGTCATCTGAACCCCACAGCACAGTGAAGCCGTGTTTGTGTTGCCCAAGTGTGTGAATTTGCAGAGCAAAATTAAACCAACTTGAACTCAGACATGCAAGTTTGCCCCGAGTCGACTGGGAGACTACGCTGAAAGAGAAAACACATGCTACATGTTTGTCAGCTATACCGGCTTCAATTAAAGCGAACGAGAGTGTGCGGGGGAGAAGTGTAACATGGCTGCACCTCTAGTTTTCAATTCAGCCTGCTGAATTTACGCAGCTTAAGAGTTAAGAGTTCTTCGTTGTTACCATTATCTATATATTAGGCTAATCCTGGGCTACGTGATCATTGTGGAAAAGTAGTTTAAGAGTCATCAGAAATTGATTTTCCATTCACAATGAGATTATGTGTTTCACGGCAGCTTAGCTGAGGTTTCTGAGCCTTTTATGCACTCGTGTGGACCAGATTTGAAGCTGTATCATTTTGCTGTTGAATGTGGGACAAGATAAATAGTTGTCATCTTTATGGGATAGATGGTGAAATCTGTGGTTTAAATTTTCCCTGGCTGACTATGGCTGTTGCCACGACAACTGGACAATGTTTTCGTTAAAGACAACATTGTGGTTTTTCATCCCCGTTCTTTGTTGCTGCAGAATATGTGTACTTCTGTGCGAGCTGTCGTGCGGGCGAACGCTTGTGTTTGGCGTCTACGTGGTTTCCATCACCAGGTACATGTACGTGGGGGCGCCACACTGACCAAACAAACCTGCCGAGGTAGACGTGTGACAGAGCGTCCACATGTAAACCTGATCCTCTGTTTGCAGGAGGGCCCAACAGCCAACAGGCTGTGTTAACCATCCACCCTGATGTTATCTGGGAGAATTTGATCTCAGTCTGTGGCGGAGGGGGGAATGTGGTTCGGCTTGACTGAGGTATCCCAACCACACACAGCGAGGACTGAGCGTCTGACAGAGAAGGGATTCTGCCAACTACACTACATATATATATATATATATATATATATTTTTTGCTCTGTCATATTTGTGAAATGAAGGGTAACATAAAAGATTGAGGACAGCTATATGGAAATGAGATCCACTGGTTGAGATCTGGTGGAAATGAGGTGGAAACTACATTTGGAAAGACAAAAGCCGACGGGCAGATCAAAATCCAAAACGTTCAGTGTGACCAGTCGTTTTTTAAGCAGGCAATCAAGCTACATTCACTGTAACTGCTCCTTTTAACCTGTGTGTGGTTTCAGCTATAGCTCAGTCTGCCATTTAGTCCAGAGTTAAATATCTCAACAACTCTTCACTTATCCAAGTAAAATCTCCCAACATCCCCTTCGCCTGAAGGTTTTCACATACATTCATGCACGTTGATGGATACACACGGATACGTTCAGGCCTCCCAGATGATGTACCTCAATGATTTTTCAGATTCTCTGATTTGTTCTGCCTCCATGAGGTTGACATTGCTTTGTAAATCAAATAGACCGGATACAACAATTCACATCATCTACCATAGAACGTGGTACAAACATTTAGCATTATATATAAAATCACTTTTAGCACAGTGAAGTTATAATTTGATCTATCTTCAAATAAAACTAATGGCATTCCCACCAGACTCTGTCTAACCTCTGTTAAAGTGTTAAGTAATTGTCAATGCAGGAAGTTCCGTACTGTTAGACGTTAGCATGTATAATTGGCTTCAGGTTCATTTGAAAGCTGGCCTCATGTTAGCATTGCACTGATACTTGACCATATAAATGTGTGTGTATAAGATACAGTCATTAGATGCACTAGTAGGAGTTGCACAGTTCATGAAACACAACCCACTTGAACCCTTCAAACCCTAGAATTTTAGCAGACTTCCTCGAATCATTTTGTTGCTTTCGCTGTAAAAGTGTCATCGGCAAGATACCTCAGTGGGTAGAGCAGTCGCCTTCAAACCCAAGGGTGCGGACTTCGATTCCCAGTCCCACCAGGTTACATGACGAGGTGTCCTTGGACAAGACACCGATACACTGTAGTAGCGCTGACACAGGTCTAGCAGCTGTCCAAACAACAATTTCCCCAAGGGGATCAATAAAGTATTCATTATTATTAATATTATTATTATTATCAAATCTGCTGGGAGTATGTGCTTGTGTCCCCTTTACAGAAGTATTACTTCTCTCAACATCTGATAGCTCTTTGATGACGGGGTGTAATAACAGACAGCTACAAAAAACTCAAAAAACTTTAAATTCTACACAGCATTACTGAATAGGAATCTACATGTACATAAAGTCCAGGTGTGTCTCTGAGCCAGACACCCAGCACCAGCTCCTTGTAAGTCGCTTCGGAAACCCTTATGTAATGACTGATTACATAATTAAAACACTAAAGAGCATTTATTGGGTAACTTACTGTAAGTACTTGGTTCATGAAATGGCAAGCATGTATGCAAACCAGATGAATTATGAAACATGGTATATTGAACTTTACGTAACGATTCTGTCCCCATGAGGACAGAGAATGGTGTATTATAAGTGCTCAAGTGCTGCATGGCACCAGGCCTCGCCACAGTAACCAAAACACCATGCAACATTTCGCCTCCAGGTCCGCCTTCGCCAGAAAGTCTCAGCAAAGCACAGATACCCAAGACCAGACACAAGCAGCAGAGCAGCATGGAGAAGCAATCATCGGGGAGATGAGAGAAGTAATAGAAGTGAAGCGCGGTGTCGCAGTGAGGACTCGTGGTCGGGCTGAGGTGTAGGCTTTGAAAATAAACGTAGTGAGCACATGTTGTGTAGGTTGGATCCTGATGATAAGATGGAAGTACACTAAACCAACAGTACTCACGATAGGCTCTCGCTTTACCCTGCATGTGCATGTTACCCCTCTCTCTCTCTCAGTTCAAGCCATCGTCATACGAAAAACCGTCGCGCTACAGCTCACGCTGCCAAACCTTAATATATTTAACAAGTAAGTGTGCTTTTCTGTGGAAGCTTATGATATTTGATTATTTGAAATGTCCCTTTGTGGCTCGCTGAGGCACACTTTGGTGGGCACTTGAGGTATGTGTAATGTGCTTTGCGGAAAATACTGTCAAATCACTCTCATCGCCTCCAACGCCCGCCTATAGCTTATAGACGGAGGTAACGTATGCAGATAACTGAAAGAAAACAATAGATAAATCAGAGGAAGGAGATGAATCAGAAAAGAGGAGCGCAGGAAGGGAGGGAGGTTCATATAGAGTCAAGGACAGAGAGACAGGGGGAGGAGAGGAAGCACTTCGAGGTGTTCGTTCAGAGCGGGGACATGTGTAACCTTGGTCTCATTTTATCGCGATCAGGAGTCTGCCTTTCTTACGTTTCAGTTTCTTTTCCACTGTGCACCTTCTGTGTTATGGCGCAGTCAGTGGTGCAGTGGTAATGTTTGTATTAAAGCAGCAGGAAAGCAGCTCTGAGGATCTAAATCCATAATATGAGTGAGAAACAGTTCATTAGTTTGGTTGCACTTCCCAGAGTATGAATACAGCGTCAGTGTTTTGTTTTACATGAAAAACATGTTACTGCTGCTAATATCAAAACATGGAAAACAATATATTTCCCACCATAAAGTGTGCAACGTTCACTCCTACGTCATTAACGCCCAAAGCTTATGCAATTCACTCAGAGGTTGGCAGGATGACAAGTGAGCAGGAAGCCCCGTGGGGAGTCTTGGGTTAACCACTAACAACCAAAGGCTTTTCAGTGCCGACCACATCACGCTGCACACAGCCACTTTTCCAGCACAATGATGGACGTGTGGTGCCAGCCCGGAGGGCCACAGTAGCTGGACAGCTACCAACATTCATTGTCCACACATATGAAAGGCAAAAGGGAATTGACAGCTCAAAGAAAACACAGTTGGAAAACACTCAGGGACAAGCAACAAAAATCACTTTTCATTCTCTGTCTGTCTCTTTTTTCCTTCCTCTCTCCATCCAACAAAACTGGAGTGAAAGAAAAAGAGAGAAAATTTGAAGTCATGTCTCAGTAAAGAGCACCACTCAAGTTCTTAATCGGCTAAATCAAGTTTATTCTTACTGACGGGCTGTTCCACTGAAAGCTGTGCTCGCTGCCAGGGGTGTGTGGGTACATTTGAGCCAGTGCGACAATAAAAACCATTGTTGCATTTGTTTAGACAGCCCTTCCAAATCTGACCCTCCCCGTTTGAGGGAAATGCCCAGGTTCGTCGGCCCAATAATGGCACCTAATTTGTACGGAAGTCCAGAGAAATCGGTGCAACCCAAAATCCTCGAAACGAGCGCGTTCTCCGGACACCTCGCTTGCCCGCGCTCGCATCCTGTTGTCATATGTTAAAGGTCGGTTTCTTTTTTGGAACCGGGAACATGTGGTGATTTAAGTGTTGCTGAAAGAGAGTGACATTCAGGAGCTGCTATTTGCCAGGGAAGTGTCAGTGTCTAACAAGGTTGCCATGTCTGTGTGTCGTAAACACTGAAGGGAAGGAGACGCAATTAGGAGAGGTAAGAAAGAAGCAGGGGTGGAGGACGATTGTGTCCAATCACAGAGACACCTCAATATCCACTCATTCACCCACGTCCTTCCCACATGCTTTGTCCTACCAGCTCACTGGATCCCATTTTCCCTCAGTCTGTCATCCGTCCATAAGCTCGTGCCAGCTGTAAGGAACTGACAGGGCAGCATGTGAAGTGGGATTTTCCCAGAAACACTAGCCTCTCCAAGGACAAGGTGAGATTGGCGAGCAGGATGACTATCTGTCTAGCTGTCCATCTGGGTCTGTCTCGCTGTCAGTCCTGCGCCGGTTGGCTTTAAACCTCCCCGTAGCCTCACAACAAATTCATATTCATCATCAAGATATATGAGGTGCCTCTCCACAGCAGCCTGAAAGAAGAAGACAAATAGAACGAGGATAAAAATGACGCTGTCTCTAAAAAAGAAACTTTCCATTTATTTTCAACCTTCTCTTATTCCTCTTTCCCACCCAATGAACAATGGGGCTGAGTCATTACCGGTCGTGACCCATCTCTACCAGTCCAAAGCTTTAAGGTCTGGGGATCAACAGGGAAAGCAAAAATGCCTACTGAGGCAATTTCCCATTCACAGATCGCAGCATTTTCCTACAATTATTCCTCTTAACAAGACAGGTTTGAAGGCATTTTGTTTTAAAATAGCTGGTTTGGATCTGTCTCACTAAGAGGTACCAATCAAAGGCCACATTCCCCCAAACTAACAATAAACCTTTAATAAACAGGGATCTCTCCAGAATGACACGTGAAAACCAAATGCATTCAGTGACATCCACTCCGACGTGTTTAACAACGTGCTAAAAACTTTTAACTTTAAAGATGATCCACACATGTATGATCCTAAAGGTGAAAATAAGTCGAGTGAAGTGATGCTGATGTGAATTACCACTGCACAGCTGCCAGCAAAAGGCTGTTTACCGTGCGAACGCGAACGTTCTGTAATGGCTGCGACTTGTTTCCTCCCACACTGGTTGTTGCCCATCACACTACAGACAATGCAGGAGCACGTCAATGATCTCATCGAAGCACAATCGTTCCACAGCTTTCCCACGCCTCACTGTACAGACCGTGTTCCTGAGTCACTTTTGCCTGTCATGGCCCATCTCTGAGCTCAGCAACCTGATCGAGCAAAGTGCTAAAACAAATATCCCGGATTTCAGTCGAGTCGCGGATGAAAGGAAGTTTTCAGCTGAATGTCAAGATGCTGTAAAGTAGGTTAATTAGTAAACCTTGGGGGCCTCTTAGAGGCTCGGTGGTCATATCTCTAATCTCAGGGCAAGACTCCAAGCATTTCCAAAATGTCAGTTACAGTATCACAGGGAAATTAACTTGTCATTACAACACTCCGCTCAAGTTTTCGCAAATGCACATATAGGACAAATCCTACTACATTGAGTTTCACCTTATGAGGTAGCTGTTGATGTGCAATTAAAAACTGATTTTGTGCCAGCTGCTATTGAAACATAACATATTTAAAAAAAAAACAAGCTAGTGTACCATATATTCACCACTTTATTAGATTAACTTGGGCAGGGTTAGGCAATTAGGCCTGGAAAAAGATTGTGGTAACAGATAATAAAAAGGTAAACATGAACTGCAGAGCCGTGACAGCGTCAGTCTTCTGTATGAAAATTCAATGTTCACCAAAGCTGATGAAATTCCTTTAACACACCCATTAAACACACAGAGTGATGTTGGGAAAAGTAAGTGCAGTAGTAAACTCGTCTGAAAATACGTCCTGTAGCTGTGGGAACACAGCTACAGGAGTGTGTAGAACTACTTCAGCGCAGACATATTTGTCTGGTGTACAGTTCTGTTCAGGTCATTCCACGTTGTCTCTGCTGGGTTGAGGACTGGGCTGCATGGCGCACATTAGCTTTTGCTGCTAGCGAATAGCACCCCTAATTGGTTTGGGTGTTTTTATAAGGTCTAAACTACACCTCCATTTTTGTTTCATTGATGGGACTCCAGGTTTGCCAACACCTGACTCTAGTTAGTATTTAGTGACATCAGAAGCCTGGTGTTCCACTTACTCCTTCCACCACAACTCCGTGTGTTATATGTGAGAGTTCAGTGAAGATTGTGACTGTTTGTGTTAACATTTTAGCACCAATTTGTGTTTCAACTTGTTAACGCTCCTAACTGTTCTTCATCATAAGTCTATGTATAGTCAATGATACACCGCTGCATTATGTTTCATATCACACAAGCCATGGTCCATTGAAATAAATAAACTGACATGAACTGAAATGCTCTGGAGACCTAATGAATTTATGAAACGTATTTAAAAATTGTGTAAGTTTCTCATGATGTCATTGTGGTTTACAAAGCCAAAAGGGTACACTTATACAAAACTTGTCTCCATTAACCAGGAGCTGCACGAGAAAAACTCACTCATGTCCTCGTGTTGTTCTGGTGCCGTTCGGTCCGACGCGGGCGCACACGCACTGAAAACTCTTTTAGGGCTCATTTGAAACAGCAGCACTGACCTCAAAGTTATGGCTATGGGATGTGGGTTATGGCTAATGCCCATCATGCTAACTATACCCCTGCTGGAAGAGAGGCAAAGAGAGAGGGAGACAAAGTGACATTTGATTTGTTCTGCTGTGCCGATACCCTCACAATCTCATGGTTTACTAAATTACAGCCTTGTGCTCTTGCTCAGCTTCATTATGGTTCTCCCACAAACGCGCATATGAATTTCTTTTTTCATTCTCACACACCGATGAGTGATATAAGAGTTCAGGGCCGAAGAAGAAAGTGATGGAATCTGTGGAAAATCTATTTGTGACTGCACCTAAAGAATATCTTTACTGATGTGTCTTATTTAAGGTAAGCTCTTCTTTAACTGTCTGACTCGAACCCAACGACTGTTTGAAAGTTGCTCCATGTTCTGATACATTGTCCGTCATGTCAATGTGCAACCAAGCTTTGGTAATAACATGGCTCACCGGCCAAGCTGCCCAAAGACAGCACACATGCCACTGTGGCCAGCCAGCCAGTCACCAAGCCGGCTCCTGCTAACACACACACACACACACACGGGCCCATGAAGACTCAACACACACAACACCCTCCTGTTGCAAAGGTACATTCAGATCCTGTGGCGACTTCACAAATAGACTTGTTTTTTACACGCTGGAAAATATGACATGGAGCCAAAGCAACTCTCACCACTCTCGTTACTTTCAACCACACCCACCCAGCACCCATCCACCCATGAAATGTGACGTCTATGGCAAACGATACAGTCAATTCAGTAGGGGCGGGTCTACAGGCTCTTTAAAAGTGGTCCTGTTTTGGTGGTGTTTGGAGAGAAAGCTAATACACACCTACCACGTCCTCACCACTTAAAGGATTTAATGCAGAACATGAAACATGTTCAAGCATCCTACAGACACTGCAGTGACTTCAGGCCCATTCTTAAAGCCATTTAAATGGCACCTTGAAAGGTCCCTCTACTCACTCTTCCCTCTCAGAGTGGACAGGACACTGCGTTCTGTTCCAGGACTGGTAGGAGAACAGAGAGTTTCCATCAGAAGTCACATGTGATGCTTTTTATGAGGGCACTTGCTGTGGCTCGGTCATCGTTGTTATTGCAAGGATATTGAGTGCTGCTGTGAGGCACTGGAAAGCTTTATTGTGTGTGTGTGTGTGTGTTTACATCTGTGTGTGTATGGCTACCGTTGTCAAGAAGCTGCTCCTAGTATAATGAATTTCAAGTGGTAATCTGCTCATAAATGTTTTATTCACTGCCTTATTAGAGTACAGTAGTATCACACTCAAGTCGATGAAAATAAATTATAGTCCCTTTAATAAGTGGGGTTGAAGAGCAGCAGATGCATATATGGATAAATGTATTCAAGTAATAGCTTATAAGCATAACTGTGTTACTTTAATCTACTGAAATAAAATAGAAATAAACAGACAATGAAAGGTTTGATTTAGGTTTGGACTTTGAATTCAAGCAGTTTTGAATTAATTAGCAAACATCACTGAGTTGGGAAAAGTTTCATGTGCTGCCAGATTACATAAGCTGTAAATAAAAAAAAGAAAGATCCCAAAGATTTTTGCACTTTTGTTGAAAATTTCTAAGTGCAGAAGCTTTAATATTTAGTTTTATGCAGGACTTCGACCCGTGGGCTCAGTCAGTTCCCAGAACATGTGACAGCGGTGTGCACAGCTACGCTCAGTGGCACTCAGGTCTGGATGGGATCGGACTAAAGGGGCCAGTTCATCCTAAAGCGGGTCGAGTCTGAAGCCTGATCCAAAGCCACTGGAAAACGAGATCAACTCGTGAGGCCGAGGACTGAGTTAACATTCTGCTTTGGGATCAAGCTCATCTGCATTCATTTAGTGTAAGTATCCTTCCTTTCACTACAGGCCGCTCAAGAGCATCGTTTGTCAGAAATAATTTTGGTCCCGTTTCACACCAGTGACCAGAGGTTGACGTAACCAACCGTCCACAATGACACGCACTGTGCACCATTCTGATAATATGAACAAAGAAAGAGCTGCAGTGTGACAGCGTTTACAGTTTACCTGACCTTCACACACACACACTTGTTGAACTCTTGTTCACACTCTAGATCCTCCCTGACGATCACTTGCACAAACAGTGGACACGTATGGACCGACACAGCCCAGCAACATGAGAGATGGTGGAATGGCGAAGAGAGGGAGGAGGAGGAGGAGAGAAAGCAAACAAATAGAAGGAGAGGGGCCGTGACTCTTGACAAAATGTCCAACAGATGTTGTGGGTATTCTTCCAAGTTCATGTCCGATGGCTTCGTGTGCTCGCGCTTCCAACCGGGGAAAACAGGCTTTCACCGTTTAGTGTTTTATTAAAGTGCGTTTGGCTTGTTTGACCAGGTAATGCAATTAGTACGTTTCAAGTTGGCAGAACAGAAGACAACGATAACAACAATAATGTTTCATTCTTGGGAAATAAACTGGGGATCGGAATAGTTTGTTTGATTTTCTCCTGTTGCCAAAATGTCTATTCTCGCAGGTCATGGATGACAAAACAGTGGCCAATAAATGAGCTACTTGTGAGTCCATGATGTGTGTTTACATGTGCTGATTCCCTCGTATTAAGAAAGTGTGAACCTGAACCTATCCAGCGATTTAAAACCAGTCTTAAGGGTCACAGCTGTCGTAGCGGCTTTGTCCGTCACAGACCCGATCTCTATGGACCCACAGGGTGGACGGTATGCTCTCAGGGATCAGACGGAGCGAACCTCCACATAGTGAGTTAACCTCTGCAGCTTGGCTCCTTGTGTCACATAGCCTGGGGAAAGATGTGGGATTTTGATGGGTGTTACACACGCACGCCAACTCAGAAACCCGAGAGCTCTCTGTTTGAAAGCGCAGCACGCTGCGTCAGGGTGGGACGATGGCAACGAGTGGAAATCATAAAGAAATCATAAAACGCTCCACGAGAATTCATAAGGTGACAAAGCTCACAGGGTGACCTAATGTGACGGGGCGGGTTGGAGGAGAGCAATCCAGTTTGAATTTGACTTTGATCCAGTCGTCTTATCCTGCCTTTCCTCTTTCCGTCTCTCCACCTCTACCTCATAGGCACCTCATCAGCGAGCTGCTCGTTGGAGGGAGGCTTCAGTAGGCTTTTGATAGCCGGACATGTGTAAGACACGCTTCTTACTCATGCCTTCTCATTTGGGAGACGTTGGTACTTCAGGGAGAGCTTTCTGCAAAGCATATCAACATTTCCTTTCTTGATCGTCCAGGGTTCGCTGTATGCTTTGCTTCCCTTTGCTGCTTTTCCTCTCTTCACCCTCAGTTCTTTTCTTTTATTTCCTCTTACAGACTGTCTCCATAATCTCTTTTCCTGTCTTCTCATCCTCAGGCCCCACTTTTTTCCCCTCTCCCGTGGGGTCTCATCTTCTCTCTCTTATTATCATTAATTATATCGTATGCCTAATGATCACATAATGCAGCCATAGCAAAAGGCTCCGTTACCAGTTTAACTGTCCTCGCACCTCTTCTTCATCCTCCAGACGAGGTTTTGAAAATGTTCTGTTTTGATCATTGCAAATGACAAAGAAAATTGTTCTCCTCAGTGTTCAAGCTGAACACGTGAAGCATAAGCTCTTCTATTACCAAATTCTTTTTCAGTGTTGCTCAATGTGGCGACAACACCGTTTTGAAACAGGAGCAATCAGAAGTGATAAAGCTGTTGGGGGAACCAAGAGGTTTCCCGTAATTAAAATTAGATATTGGCACTCACTGGAGCTAGTATCAAGACTCATGCGAATGCTGTTATTGGCAACGGGTGGTTCACCGCAGATTGGAGCTCGGAAACTCGATCATCCTTTGGACTGTGAGTCAACATTTCAGCAGAGGCAGAGAGGCCGTCTGCGAAGCGGATAATAGCCATCTCGTTGGACACACACGAGTCTCTGGTGAACATCAGTGCATGTGGATGCATACACATCCACAAGCTGTGTTCTGCAGGCGGGGGGAGCCAATAAAGGTGGAGAGGGGACTTGGCCTGGGTTTATATCTGTCATACACAGTTCGGGAG
>JAUMTR010000011.1:3243546-3290688 GCA_032270685.1 Microctenopoma stevenorrisi
CTCTCTCTCTTTCTCTCTTCCCCTTTTTCATATCCCTAGGTCCTGTCTGTAACTGAAATAAATAAATAAGTAAATAACTAAATAGATATAAAACAATAAAATAAAGGGCCGTGAATGATGACTACACAGCTATACATACATGACATGCTCATGTGTCATCTTTGTTACTGACAGGCCAAAAAAGAAGAAAAAAAAAACACGCTGTGTTCTTTTTCTTCCACTCTGGGATATCACCCCAACGTTCCTCTTATATCAGTAGGGGAATCTTAATTATCCCAGGTTACCTTGAGATCTCTTGTTCTGCTCGCTGGTGCCGTGGGGAATAACCACATTGTCCTGTTTCCCCCCCCACGTTTACCCTCGGCTCTTCCTTCAGCGTGTTGCACAAAGCTCAGGGTTGCACAAAGGTAACACTTTGTCTGTGAATCATAAACTACATGACGGGCGATTATGCAGAGTGGTGATTATCAAGCATTTGCCAAATGTCCTCAGAGTGGATATATTTTCATTTTAACGCTGATTTCTTCGATCAGTAAAGATGTAATGAGAATGGGTGGAACTAATTTTGAAATTCCCCCACTAATTAGGTTTATTCATGTTCGTTTATGAGTATTTGTTTCAAAGATTAATGAATCTGTAGAATGACTCGTCATGGCATTCCCACTAACTCCTTCCCACTAAGATATGCTTCCTATTAAGAGAAGTGCAACAGGACAAACAGCGAAACACCGTTTTTTTACTTACAGAACAGCCTGGTGATGGCACAAAAATAGGAAAAATATTGTTTTAAGTTTCTCAGCTTTTACAGCACACAAAGGGCTGTTATAAAGGAGCAGAATGGAGTTGATGTTGAGCCTCGTGCAACTGCTAAATAGAAATGCACATTGTGGCTTTAACACTGCACATCTGTCAATAAACTGATCTTTAGGATTCAGAGTTTTTACAACAATGAGAAAACTGAGATGTCCATCGAGGTTTTGACTGTGCTCTTGTTTGTTTTTACCTCTGCTTGCTGTATTTAAGGTCATCTGACTAAACTATTGGCCTGTTTACAGCCTGTTTGATCACCTAACAATCTCTCAGAATATGCTATATATGAAAAGAAAGCCATAATATATAAGAACAATAGCTGGAAATATGACAATAAAACCCAAGTTGTGACTTATAGTTCTATTACCGTGGCATGTAACTCTTCCACTCGTTCTTTTGCATTTTTTGATCAACCAGCACCAGCCCTCTGTAACTCTCAACGAGCGTTCTTAACAGACGCCAGGGGAGGAAAAAACAGTTATTACAGGCTTTAAAAATGTTCTGTATCACCAAGCAGTTGTTCACTGAGAGCAATTAGCTTCTCCTCTCTGTCTCTCTCCCTCTCCTAACAGTGTGTTTCTGGCCTACAGCAGTTTGGCTCCGAGTACACTGGGTGAAAAGACACACAAGAGAGTCAGGGTGGGGTAGATACACAGGAGAGACTAGAGGTGTTACATGCAGTTGTGTAGCCACAACGTATTTTGTGATTGCAAAAGGCTGTCTGGGACTGGGGGAGGGGGTATACCCATGGAGGATTGGAAGGGATTTGTATCCATTTCCACTCATTTTTCACTCCAGAGAGGATTTGGGGGAGAGGTTGAAAGGGTTTTGCGGGGTGCAGGGTCAGTTTAAAGTATCTTTTCGGGCTTTGTGGTTAGCACAGTTCCATCATGGTGTAACCAGGGCTTGAATAACCCATGACTGCCAAGCACAGCTTGCGGCTTGAAAATCATGTTTGTTCCACTGTAATATATGGAAAGAAACTTATTTTTTTTTAGAAACAAGTGGGCTTGTTTTACCCCCCCCCCCCCCCCAGCAAACTCTATCATTAAGTGCAGCTATAGAGAGCACTGTGTGTCTGCGTGGTCACATGTTATTACCCAAGACCTAACCATGAAATTTGAGATGCTGTGATCTTGAAGACGTTGAGGAATGTTTGCACATGCTTGCACACGCGCACGCGCACACACACACGCGCGCACACACACTGTCTCACAGTTACTGGAGTGCTTACTATAATCAGCAATCCAACATAATACCAATGACTATCAGTGGCCTTACAATCACTGTAGCGGTGCTCTACCCAGTCAGTTGATGACCAAGCAATGATGTCATTAGGATGTTATCATCATCGGCAGCATTGGCTGATCACAGGAAGTTTGAGGAGCAGAGGTCACAGCCGAAGTATGTCTGTGTTTGGTAACGGAAGTGATGTTACAGACAATCATTTGTGAACATACAGGACCCTTTTAGTGTCCTGAGTGGAAGTGTCAGAGGGAAGTAAACATGTTTTAGTAGAAACATGCTCTTATTTTGGCGAGGTGCCCTTGAAGTCAAACTCAAAAAACAGCTTCCAACCAGTTTCTGAGGTTTCGCTGCTTCTTGTTTTATTGTAATATAATAATGAGTAATACCTGAAGGACTGTGCAGAACGCCGGGAAGTAGCAGAAGAGCACGGCACAGCGTGGAGAGCGAGGGCTGTGTGAAACCCGCTGGACGGCGCTTCACTGAGCTCACGCTTCGTGCTGTAAGAGTGACTGCTCTCCTACTAAGTGATTTAACGATGCTTTAACATTATAATCACACTGGTTAATGCGAGTCCCAAATAGCTTGTCACACCGTGTCAGTTGACCATCACAGCGTCATTAGAAGCCTTCCGCATATCACACACACAGATGCACACACAGTGGGTGATTAATCAATGCCAGACATCCCCCTCTTCATCCACCCATCCCTCACTGTCCTCATCCGTCTTCTCCAGCCACGCTTCTGTCCATTACTTTCACATTCTCTCCTTCAGTCTCTGTATTATTACCCGTCAGTCAAACTTTAATAATTTGTGCACTTCAGAGTGAAGGGCTTACTGCAGAGTCCCCGTGAAACTCTTTTGTTTTCAAAGGCATCACCATCATCTCTGCGCTGGTGGACAGAACATGAAAGACTCTGCTGGATTTGAGGACCTTCGTAGCAGCTGTGTACACATCATTATCTGCTGAATTTAGTAAAAGTATGAGATTGAGCTTTTTTATCACATTTGATTTGCTAAATGTCCCACATCGGAGAAAACCTTTTTTTACTCAGCCGTCAGCTTCGGCAAACACACTCACAGACACTCACAGGCGTTGGTGTGTGTGTCCTTCCGTTTCTCTTTCTTACATCCTCTCATCCTCCTGTTTCTCCCTTTGTCTTAAAATTAAATCAAGAAGTTACCCAGCAGTGACAAACTGACCCACTGACGTGACCCCCCCCCCTGCCAGCTGTCAATCACTATGACTAATGAGCAGTTGATTGCATCATTGGCTGTCTAATGGTCAACAGGGGATCCCTGTGGACTTAAGGGAGGGTGGTGGTGGTGGTGGGGGGGATCAGTGACAGAAAGAGACAGAGAAACAGACAATGTGAGTGAAAGAGGAAAGGAGGAAAAGAAACGGGAGAGACAGACAAAGACATGGCTGAGATAGTATTTATGTTTGGGAATAAAAGTGGAGGATAATGAGCTGGATAATGAGGCTGGGACATCCCAGCACAACACAGACTGGAGATTAGAGATCTGGTTTCCACTCAAAACCACTGGGGGTTTCCTGACAGAGGAAGGGAGAGAAAACGGGCTGGGGTGGGCTGGGGGGGGGGTCTGTGAGGAGACCAGGGGCAGGAGGAGGGTCTGTACATCCCAGAATTCCTTCCCCCTCCTCCTACTCATCCTCACTTCACCGCTCCCTTCCTCCATTCCCTCGCTGCATGTCCTAAACACTCTCTAGTTGAGCGGGTGTTGTTTTGACAGCTGTCCTGTTTCCAGTTAATGCTATCGACTACTCGCAAACATCCTCAGTTATCATACCTCGTCATTGTGAAGAAATACAGGTAAACCACACGTGTCATGATTGGATCTGTCCAATGTCATGAAATCCTGTAACGCAAATCAAACACGACAAAACATTTCCATCTAATTCCAACGGTATGATGGTTGGGTATAAAGTTACAAGCAACGTTGGGTAATGCCTCATTTTGTTTCAAACTCCTCATGTGGCAATGACAGACAAACCATCTGACAGTAGGTGTAAAAGCAATTTAACCCAATCTGAAGCTGAGTCCAGAGAGATGCAAGCAGTCGTGGTGGTACTGTGGTGTATCGGTGTCCACAGCGTGGCTGATCCACTGTGTGTGTGCTGCCATGGAGGCAGTGTGTTTAGTAGCACAACGCCAGACCTCATGCTGCACAACAGTCCAGCTCTGGAGAGAGAACCAGACAACAGTGGCCACTGACTGTTGGAACGGCTGAAGTCTTATTTCCAGGAAAAATGGATACAGACTGTTAAAGTTTTACCTTCCCATAAACATGTTTCTAGGTTTTTGACTGAACTCTAAATTTACTTTTATAACATTAAGTTGATCAGATTAAAAAAATAAAAAACCTCTGACCTTAAAAATGTAACCTTTTTTTCTTTAGGTCTACTTATTCCTGAGATTATAATGAGGTTAATAGTCCACCGACAGGAATGACCACAGAAGACGGGGTAGAGTTTATAATCATAATCATTCTTTGCTCCAAGTGAAAACATTTATTATGTTATATTAAGTTTTCTGTGAAGGTTGAACCTGAAGATACCGACCCCGTAGCAGGAAACAGGAACACAGGATGACACTACGATTAGATTGCTATTTTTCAACCCTGCCTCCTCCATCCAACACCCACACGAGGACTGGTGCTCCCCAAGGGCAACAACACGTCCTCCGTCTGTATTCTCTTCTCCTCAGTGTCTTAGCTTCTCTCACACTGTTGACTGTCAGATCCGAGGCCGCTGATGGACACGGTTCTTCTTAAACATTGACTTTGAGTTTTGCGCTAACACAAATGAACGAGGAAAATCTGCCAACCAGATGTTCCCGTTTGTCTTGTCGGTCTATTTGTGCAAGCTGTTGTTGCCATTAAAAGAAGAAAGTACGGTAACAAGATGTCAGCAGTTACAGTGTTTGTGCCGCTTTCCAAAGCTTAATCGCTGATCATATGCTTTTAGTAATTATTAGGAGAGGTTGTATTAACACAGAGAAAGGAAAAGAAACAGTTAACTGGGAGATTGTTTTTGAATTTTCTTATGCAATACTTATCTCCAGCCAAGTGATCTGTTTGCTCACACAGGCCTGACTACGCTGCTTTATTTGACTTTACTAACTGTTATTTATCCAGCAAAGATTCACTCAGCAGGTATGTCCTTTTTCACCAAATTTCCGGCTTCACACTTCATAATATATTTCACACGTTTACACCTGGGAGTGTCCCGGAGCAGCCACACGCCTCTGCTGGCCGAACTGAGATGGTGCTGGGGCTCCACTTCAACAGCTGGACGGTTTGGTGGATGCAGTGCAGGCGTTTACGTAAAGAAGCTGTGCACCTTCTGTCACAAACACAAGCGGCTGTTCAGCTACATGTGTCCTGGATGCGGCAATGTAATTGTAGCTTGCACGGTACAAGTAAATATGTGTAAATGTCATATGTAATCTGATGCCGCATGTCTACATTTACTGGTGACTGTCTGTGGACAGACTTCCTGATGTTTTTGGCTGTTCTATGTCTCACTGGTACCTGTATCAACCTGTCAACACCGTCGGAGGCCTGAGCATCCTGCTAATGTGAGGCTATTTTCAGTCAAATTCACATTCCTACTTCTTCAAAAGAGGAAAGCACACAATTGTTATTATTAATTATTAGTCAGGACATTTCTGTGGTGCAAATACATACTCCATCATTGATTGGGGGGGGGGGGCAGCCACAGGTGGCATCCGGGGAGCGAGCACTGTGTTTGGCTTAATAACACCCCCGGTACAGGGGATCAGGTGGGAATCTACCAGGTTGCTAATGATAGCTCAGTGTGTAGAGCAGTCGTCTTCCAACCCGAGTGTCAGCGGTTCGATACTCCGTCTCCACAAAGCCACATGTTGTGGTGTCCTTGGACAAGACACCGATACCCCGTAGTAGCGCAGACACAGGTCTAGCAGCTGTCCAAACAACAAGGGGATCCATAAAGTATTTATTCTTTTCATCATTATTCATGATATACTTTTCGTAACCATCCAAGAAATAGCTTAGCACAAACAAACAGAACAGAACCTGTCTAGTAGCACCTCACCGTGCCCTAAAGTTCACATTATAACATGCTATTTAGGTCAGGAAGTCACTGCACCTGTCAGGTGAGGATGTTATACCATCTAAACTCACATTAAAGTTTTATTTTTATTTTTGTATGGTCGCTTGCTGTTAGCATAAAGAGTGAATAAAGTTTGACTTGGTAAAAGGGCAGAAAAATTTGCTTACAAGGATGTTGTGTGTTTTAGAGAAGTTAGTTAAGCACATTTATTATTTACATCTTTGCAGTCTAACTAATTTTATGTTGCAAAATGTAAAATGGTTATTGTTTGTTAAAGTAAATAGACAGGACATTATTACACAACGAAAAAAAAGGACAACTAGTTGTTTTTTTGGAAGCAACTGGACAGATGAGTCTGGGTATTAATGGGGATCACGTCCAGAAGGAGGCAGTCTTGCAAAATCAAGCGCACCTGGCACACGGAAGTCAGGAAGTGCAGGTTGAGGCCTAGTTTGCACTAAGCCCTAAAATGAGACCACATTGTGCGACCGAATCCAAAACTCCTTCCATCTGTTCAGGCTTTGGATTGAAGTTATTCATATTAGATGATGATCTAAGTTAACTAAGCAGGTGGGTTACCTTGTTTTTTTGCATAAGATCGATCACTATGGAGCATAGTAAGGATATTAGTGTGTCTTACCTTTGGAGCCATGTTTGACTCAGTGTTTCTCAGTGAGAACAGCTGCTGTAGCTGCTTCATCACCCTCAATACTGTACACTACATCTCCTGTCGGGAGACTGCACCACATTTCAAAAGTTATATCAAAGAGTTATATCATGATTAACCTCGACTCCAAGTAATATATATGCTTCTACAGCTCCCTCAGACTAGACTGTTCTGAATATGATATTCGTATTGTGACTCTGCATTACCAAGCTTTGTAACAATGTGAGATGATGCAACGTGATGAAAGACCACTGCAGAATGGTCTTTCCATCAGGTATGTCTGCAACATCTGCTAGCGTTGAACACTTCGCTGAGTGCGTGGGAGTGTGTGTGTGTGTGTGTGTGTGTGTGTGTGTGTGTGTGTGTGTGTGTGTGTGTCTGTGTGTGTGTCTGTGTGTGTCTGTGTGTCTGTGTGCACATATGCATGCTGGTCCCACCACTCCTCTTCAATGACTTGAATTTCACAGCTCTACGAACTCATTCCTCTTCATAAAACAAAAAAAGTAGCAACTTTTGCTTTGACAAATCGTCTCTCTCTGCTCTTATTATCCCATTCCTTTTCACTCCCTTCCTTCTCTTTCATCCTCCATCTTTCCCGTACATCCCACTCCTTCTCCTCACGCTTTCCTTTCGCTGTGAGTTGTTGTGTCTGCCTCGCTGCTTTCTCTGGCCGCTCTCCGATACGAGCTCCTTGTTTTCCTCCAGCCAAAGTCTCCTCAGTGTAGTGTCCTATTAGTGAAAATGAGACTCGGGAGTCAGACTGCAAGAATGCTTCTCTTCCCCTAGACACCCTATCAATTACCATGATGGAAAGTTATGATGATGCGTTTTACTGCATCTGTAGAATCCCTGAACTAACTTTAGAAATCACACAGTGTACTTGCCCCGGTCCTCTGAGCAGGTAGAAATGTGATCCGTGACTGTGATTGTGACTAGACTAATGTCTGAGGTGTGGGATTGAAGAAGCACATCCTTGGTGTGTGTGCAGAGGTCATCTAAGGTTGTCTCTATTCTTTGTTCTTTGGATTTATATTTTCATATTTGTGTGTATAAAGGGGGATAACACTGTTTCTACATAGAGCACTTATCCAGCAGTGACAGCAGTTCTATACTCGTCTTGTTAGATCTAAGTGCTGCTTGCTAACAATGCGAGGTACTTTGCAGATAACAGGAAGTGTTTATTGCAACTGATTGCTTGTTTTTTTATTATTTATGGTCTATTTCTGAAGCCAACTGAGGCAATAATTGCTGCAAATTTCATTTGTAATAAACATCTTCCTGAGAGAGAAGTTTAAATGTCCAGGAATTCTGTGTGTGAGGGAGATGCACTGCTGTAACTCTCTGATGAGTCGGGGCTGAGATATAGCTCTGAGGTTTGCTGTGTTTGAGAGACAGAGAACAACTGAGTGCTGCCAGATACTGGTAATGACATCTGATAGATGTGCAACGGTCCTGAAGGCATGAAAACATTCTGCAGAGAATATGGCCCAGCTGCTCTCCGCTGTACTTCATGAATCTGCTTAATGTAGATGTTGATGTCACCAAGGTTTACAGCTTCTACTCAGTGGCTCACTATGTTAAGGAAGGGGAAATGAATATCCATCTTTATACGTAATCTAATTTAAATCAAAACTGAGAATGTAAATTCCCAGAGCAGCTGTTCCGACTGCTTCCAGTTTTTATACTAAGCTCCATATGTAGAGGACAGGTATGAAATCAGTCTTACTCTTCATAAGAACGTAAATAAGCATATTTACAAAATGAGGAACTACTTTTTCATGGCAGCCAGATGCTTATAGGGAAGTTGATTAACTCAGCAGTTTTCTTTTACAAACCTGTTCATTTGCAATATTTTCCCTCTGCTTCTGCCTCCCCACGCGGTGCAGTGCACCAGACAGGAGGATCTCCCTCTCTGCCTCTTCTACATCTGGCTACATTGTGCTGAACCTCCCAGCTCGACCCAAAGATAAGCCCCGGTGATGGATACGCTGTGTCACCATGCAAACCCCCACCTATCTATTACAGCACAGCGGCTGTTTCATGTGGTGGCTTTTTAGATGCTGTACATGTGAGCCTGTGTGTGTGTGTGTGTGTGTGTGTGTGTGTGTGTGTGTGTGTGTTCCTTGGCAGGGAGGGTCGGTGTGTGTGTGTGTGTGTGTGTGTGTGTGATGTGAGTGGATGTTTAGAGGAACTGCAACTCCGAATTGTAGCGGTCTCGAGCAGAGAATTGAGCGGCACAGAAAGAGACAGATACTGCACAGTATGAGAAGATAATGCTGAGAGACACAGATGGTTGTGGAGAGCCCAGAGTTGGACGACGTGAGACATAAAACACAGAAATATGTTTAGACGGCAACAGCTGTTATATTAAAGTTTGTAATCTTGTCATATTAAAATATGACTTTTGGCAACTCTTTCTATGTATTAATACTGACTCACACCTTAGTAGATGTGATATACTACTGTTGCATTGTTCAGTGACCTCTGACCTTTTGGATCTTCACCAAGATGTCACAAATTGCTACCAGAAACACCAACATCTGCCTAAATGATGAACTCAGTCCCACTCTTGGCTTTAAATCGTCAAGTGATGTTCGAACAGAATTATGTAAGTTTGGGAAACTAGTAGATGTCTTCCTGCTGAGTGTTGTAGTAGCTTCACAGTTAAGGTACATCACACATTGCTGTGACGTGTCCGATGCCTCACTCTCTTCATGTTTCTGTCTCACGTCTGTGATAACGCACACGGAGACACTCTCCCTCACGGGGAGATGTTCAGATTAAAATAAATTGTTTCATTTAGTTTATTTACCTGTCGTGTAGCAAACTTCCACTGGCTTGTGGTGAATGAGAGACAGAAACGGCAACTGTAAAAACAGTTTAATTACTTCTTCACATAGGACTAAAGGGTTTGGACATGTTTTATTTAATCGGGTTATCTTTTCCGTAGTATAAAGTATCTTGTTTAAGTATCCTAGGTATAGAAAATACTATGTGACTGCACAGTAACTGTAGCAGGATGTGTTGTGACTCACCATGATCAAATACTATAAATATAAGAAAATAAAAAAAAATGCAGTAAGCAGACGTATCTGCTTAGATTAATCATTGAAGAAGTATTTACTCAAGTGCGAACGTCCGCAATCAGATATTAAATAAAATAATCTGATAGCACCAACCTACTGAAGCTTCCCCACCTCCTGACTCATAGATCCTTGTTTTCACAAGAGGCTCGGGGACCTTGTGTTTTGACCTCCTACTGTGTAAAAGTGTAGTAAAAACTTCCAGGCTGGCTTTTCCACTGTGATGAACAGTTTCCGCTGTGACCAGAAGTTCTTTTTGTGGAGAGCCAGAAAAGGTCGATCAACGCACAAACAGACACACTCACGGGTCGGTAACGGGACCAGAAAGGAGGGAACACGCTCAAGAGTTTAGATGCTGCATACAGTATATACTGTAGGGTGTGTGTGTGGTGGGGGGTATCCGTGTGCTCATAACTACCCGTGTATTTTAGCTAGTTTTACTACAGTGGGTCTGAATCAGTCATGCAGTAAAAGCAGCCCTGGAGCTCCATAAAGCCAACTCTTACAGTACATATTTCTGCCCCTCGGCTGAATCAACAAAAACAATGCAGCTCTCCGTTGTTTTAAATAATGACTTGATTTTCAGCCCAAAGCTCACGTTGTGTTTTTCATTTTTCCCATGTTGCTGGATGGCAGCAGAAATGCAATTAAAGCCAGTGTTTCATTAGTGTACGTGGCCTGTGAGCAGAAATTAAAGCCACCACAGAGGAGCTACAGCACCCTGTCGAGTACACACAGCTTTTTGTTTCTTCACGCACACTCATGTAATTAGAAGCTAAATCCAGAGCATTTAGAACCCAATCAAATGTTCCCGTGTCCTTTCCACATACATTTCTACTTCTTCATTTGTTTATCTTTTCATGCTCCCTTCTTCCATTGACCAGTGCCTGTCTCCAGCTGCCTGTTTTTCTTTTTCCACAGTTTGTGTCTCTATAACAGGCTCCTGGTCTTTGTGCAGTATTTTGCATTTGAAAAGACCACCCATGGGTTCAGGGGGGGGGCATATTCTCAAAGAGGAAATAGTTTAGAATATAGTTTTATTTTCCCTTGGGTAACGCTGACACTTTGTAGTGTGGTGTAGGCAAGCGTCGCAGGGGAGACGCCAAGTTTGAAGGTTCAGGTTCAGGACTGAGCAGATCCCAGAGTATTAACGTTTGTACAGTAATGAACACAAGGTCATACCTTTGGCCACACGCGAAAAAAAAAAGGTTGATGACCCAAAATAACTAATGCTGTACACCAAGTCAAAGAAGTACCCAAAACCTTACCAAGGGACAGTTCAGTATTTGCACCAGCGCGCCTGTTGGAGACACATGACGCACCAGCGCGTCGTCATTAGATTTTGCACAATTTCGCTACACATCTGCACATTAGAACCTCCTTGTATAACTCAAAGCACAACAAGAGCCCTCGCGCTGAAGGAAAAAGAGAAATGAGTATTATCATTTCTAAATTTACAGTCGCGCATCAATATAATCAATATCTTTTCTTTCATTCTAAAGTTTAGTGTTCAGTGACCACAGCTGCGTGATTGTGAACAAACTTTTCCTTCTTTTGGGATGGTCTTGCTTGTCACTCTGCTCTGCACCATGTCATGTTGCTGCATCCACAGTGAGCTCAGAGCCCGGTGAGATAAAGCCTTCTTCTCTCTCCCTCCCCGTCCTGCTCATACCAAGCCCAGAGTATCACCAGTGGCCGTCATGCTCCGTCTTTCAAACGTCGCACTCCTCCGACAGCGGCGTGGTCCTTAATTGTCAAGTGTATCAAGCCTCTAACCCGGCTGCCCATCTGGAAGGGTATCGGGTGGTAATCAGCACGACAGGCTGCAGTTAGCGCTGTCATTCGGGGCCTCTGACGTCACAGCTTAAATGCCTGTCTGATTAGTTCCGGTTCAAATCCAGCTGACCTGCATTGTCACCCGTGATCAGCATCCTGCAAATGTCTACAATGGGACAAACGTTGTCCATTAGGAGTCTGCAGGGCTGTGAATCAGAGCGACGTGTTGGAAGGAGGTTACAGGCTGTGGGCTGCCGTAGTGTCTGAGCAAGTTTAAAATGACATTTGTTTCTCCTTAGGTGAGTGTTTCTATAATGGCTTAGTTGACCCGAGTCACACGCGCTGATCAGTGGATGTCAACCCAGAGTCTGAAACGTGAAGAAACGATACCCGGGAGACAAATACACAGAGAAAAGTGTGTGACGGTCTGAGAAGGGGTTGTTTGGCAGAGAACTCCTAGTGTAGCTGGGTAGTCACCATGAATTGTGGGAGGTGGTTTAACACTGGAGATGCTTCACACGAAAACCGTCTGATCAGGCAAAGATCAGAGATTTGGTTAAATATGGAAAATGTGAGTGTCCCATCTTGCCGTTGACGTTTCTATTTCTATTTAACCAAGACAACAACCCTCTCCAAATCTTCCTAACCGCTCAGTTATCCATTCAGATGCATTCACACTGCTTCTTGGGTGGTCGGGTCTCCACGGCCTGCCTTTCACTTTTGATTTGTGTGTGTGTTCAGTGAGTACATCGCAATAATTAGCTGAAACATAAATACTGAGCCCAGAACAGATATTGTACTGAGAAATGTTTGTCTTTCTTTAAACATAGATCCTTTATGGTTTAAAAAAAACGTGGCAAAGTAGCAGTATTGATTATTTGCTTGTTTTTTTGTGCACCATCAATGTCAGTAACTATTTTCTATGGGAGAAATAAAACCCTTTATGTTGTGTTTTCGTGTATTGGGCCTGGTTCTTCCTACCAGAAAGTCTCATCTCATGCGGCCCACATACGGTTTGTGAACGTGGTGACGTTTAGATTCAGAGAAACACTGCATCACACTGTCAAATACATCTGCTTAGCTACTAATCGAGCGCCTGTTGGAGTCCGCCGGAGCCAGCTGGAGGTTGCACCGCCACAGGAAACGCTTTACTCAAGCCCACTGCATGGGTTTGAAGAGGAGTGAATAGTTGTAGGATGGCAGTGTACCGTGACTGCGTCTTAAATATCACGTGGGCACAGACTGCTCTTGACTCCGGTCTGACCCGTCCATTGCTTTACTCCGCTCATTACTCTGAAGAATGAAGACTTTGAGCTGATGTTGTGCCGCTTTGCCGTAACTGATAACCCGCATGTAGAACCAGATATGGCTCATGTCTGTGATGTGACGCGATTCGTCTGCTTGGCGGTCTGCAGTGGAAAACATCCATGTGAAACATGTCATCTGTCCTGTGCTTGTTACTACCATTTCCCCTGTCATGCGAGCCCTGCAGACACTGATGGCTTTTACAGATGGGCCCATGTGCTACTTGCTCTTGACCACGCTCTCTACCTTTTGATGTCCTTCTATCCTCCTGTCCCTCTTGTTTATTATCCCTCCTTTCATATTTCCTTCTCTCCTTTTCTTGTGAACGTAGAACTAAGCTCTACGCTCAATGTGCAAAAGGTGAGGCTTTCTTTATATCATATATATCATGAGTCATCCCATCTCTAATAACTGAGCTGTTTGCATTCACCTTGCTTGCCCAAGTATAATATTAGGGCAGCTGGTTAAAACGATCTTTGTTAATAGCGCTTTTTGATGAAACACGTGTATTCTGGTAATATGTCTGAAAGACACATTAAAACCTTGTTTTTGAAGCTTTCCATCATAGGAAAATATGTTAGGTGTTCTGTGTATCATCATCATCATCATCATCATCATCATCATCATCATCATCATCAAGGCTTAGAATTCAACCAACAATCTCTTTATTTTTCTTCAGGTTTTGTCCATATGGCATCATTTGACCAGCCAAGTTGGTAATGTGCAGCAAATTCAACCTAAAATGAATTAAAGGCCTGTCAAAATACTTTTGCTGCATTCGGAGTCGCTACATGTGAAACGGTGCTGCTTAATGTACAGAAAGTTTGTGTCATGTAGAGCACAGTAATGTGATACCAAACTAAGTCCAGTCGGGTCCATTGCTGCTACTAACCCAGGCCGCACACGACTTACAGGAGGCTTCACTTCTGCAGCCCTTTCATACAGAATGTGGCTGTACTGGTGTGTAGGTCGTCCACGAGGCCACGTCAGAGCTGTGACTATTACCTCTGCTCCTCTGCATCATTAGGTGTTGTGTGTTGTTGATTCCCGGCCGCACGCTATCGCGACATATGACCTGTGTCACGTCTTCTCTGTTGCTCTTCACATCAATAATGACTGATGGGTTTTCCGTGTTCCTGCAGCAAATGGGCTGTATGTACTTTCTGCTACGCCAGCCACATTTTAGTTTTCGTGTCAAGAGCCGGTAGCCGGATCCAACCGTGTCGATCTGTTGGCATATGTCAGCTGAGAATGTAAAGTGATCCGTCTGCCACTCTCAGCAGCTGACTACTCACCAAACCTCTGCTTTCATTTAGCAATGAAACTGTGATAACCTGATCGTTTTTTTTCTTTCCAAACAGCTCTTCATGTGGATGGAGATGTAAGACCACAGTCCATCAGCAGTCCCGTGGTGCAAAGTAAGTGCTGGCTTCATCTTTGTCTCATTGGGGTCCTCGACCTGCCATAAATGGAGTGTTGTAGAGCCGCCTCCAATGACTACGAAAACACTGTGTCTCCTAACACATAATCCACATCACAGGAAAACAGTGTTTGGTCCCCCGGCAGTGTGACATCACTCAGTGTTTCCCTTCCTTGACCTTTGTCTGTTGCCAGCTCTGAGGACCTGACGGCAAGGGTCTGCTGTTCCAGCGGCTTGTGCCCTCTCCCATATTCAGCGTCTAATAAGAAAGACTTGCATTACATTTTGTGCGTGTTGTTGCCGCTGCTTGCTGATTAGTTGTGATCGATGTTGTTGCGCAACACACTGCTTGAAAGGACGCGATGCGGCGCTTCCAGAGTTGGCGGCGTCGTAAAACACAGGAAAACAGCACATTAGGTAAAAATGGACAGATAACTATGAATTTCTCCACAGTGTTACCGCTTTAAAAAGCAGCGATGTCGCCTGTCATAAAGCGCACAGAACGCCACAGAGCTCTGAACCATTCAGCATTAAAAGCATTATAAAACTAATTTATTAATTGCCTGTTGCACTGGGTTGCATTAGACTGTGTTTTTATGTAATTGCCTCCATATCCACCCACACTGTGCACAAAAGCAGCAGGACCAGCGTCGGTTTGACCAGAGCTCGAGTTAAGCTGATGTTTGTTATGCAGCCCTACTGCGTGGACTAGCCGGGGTTTTATCTACGCATGAACTGTCCACCCCACTTTGATTTAGCCGTTGAAATAAATTCAGATTGATGCTATAGATCACTCAACTCAAGGTCCCCCAGAGCCTCACAACCCCCTGCTGCTACCAGATGACAGGAGGGGAGGGAGGAAGAAAATAAAAGCAGGGGGGAAAAAACAAGGCTTCTGGGAAAACAAAACACTGGCTTCTTGGCACTCTTCTCTTAACCCTTTCACGGACTCTGGCATGTGGAAAAAATATCTCCTCCATGAAAGGTGGTTCATGGTCACACAGGGTGTAATTCAGTACCACAGTGTTGGATAACTCAACCTTTCCTCAGCTCTGGCCTTAGAGATGAATGGAAACCGAATAATCCTTTGTTTTTTTAAAGGGTTTTCTTTTTTATTGCAAATACATATACAAAAGATTCTTTAAAGACAGTACAAATACATGGCAAGAACAAAGAAGGAAAAAAGTGTACTAGGAGTGTCCGTTCTTTGATATTAGGAGTAAAGGAAATGGAGCCTGCAGAGCAGAAAGAAACCGCTGGTCCCTCCGGTGACCGCACAAACAGGAAAGCCCGACAGAAAAAGAGTAGCTTCTGATAACTGAGATAGCATTTTCCAGTTCTTTCAGCCATAGTTACAACTCAAACTCAAAGGAACTTCACAAATAAAGAATCTGTACGCAGTTCATTACATCGTCCCCCTCAGAAAAAGGCAAATACATAGTTAAAATAGACATTTAGATATGATAAATAAACCAAAAAAAGACGATTACAGCGTGTACCATTTTGTAAGTACCCCCAGGTGAAAATCATATTTAAAAACAGAGACATATAAGCCATCTACACTGCCAAGAGGGCAACCCGTTAGTTATAAGAATAGTATGCCAAATAATTACTTTCAAATAAAATTAAAGCTAATAAATAAATAAAGTTTAAAACCGGGTTTGACCTGGGGAGGGGGAGGGGTGGGGTTGTGGGGAGAGCATTGGACACCAGCATGACGAGAAACTGCAGGGGGGACACCCGAGGGGTCAAAGGTGACTTCCTGTAGCTGTCAAACACACACGCTGTCGGATGGTAAGTGTAATCTCAGCTGTGGCCATAGCGCGCACGCGCACACACTCACACACACACACACACACACACACACACACACACACACTCACTCACACAGAAAATGTAAAATCCAAGGCACGAATGGTGGAAGGTGGCTGCAGTCCCTGCCCCCCCCCCTTATCAAGACTCTGTGAAACCCTGTCTCTCTCTCTCTGCGTTGCCTAATAGCTTTTCCAATGATCATGACACATAACTTGAGGGGGGGGGGGGTCAACAGTATTACAGCTGAAATACAAACCGTACTTGCTGAACGGAACAGAGAAGAGTAAGCGACAAAAACCCTCGTCTGAAATCACAGGCGCACATGGGTAAAAATATAAAGCTTTCTTAGATCTACAGATACAAATAATTACCCCCAGCCCCCCCACCCCCATGGTTTACAAACTACCAGCGTATGAAGGAAAAAAACACAAACAGTACCTACTGAAATATTGACAATCAATAAGTCCTCACAGAGGATTTTAAGTCTCTTATTCTCTCTAAAAATATATATATCGCTTCTATCATGATACAATAGTAAGGCACGGCGTGAGCCAACACAAGTCCAGCTCTCCTCTCTTCAAGTGTCTGATTCAGGGGAAGGACTCTCCCTGGACTAAAGTGTTTTGGAATGTGTGTGTGTGTGTGTGTGTGTGTGTGTGTCTGCCAGACAGCTCAGGGTCTGGTGAGCTGGGTGTAAACTGGAGCCTGCTCCCAGTGCTGCGGGCTGCTCTGGGGTATTGAGGGCACCCCTGTGTTGTCGGTTATGGGCGTGTACATGGGCCTCTGGCTGGGACTGCTGATGTAGCTGAAAGTTTGGTACAGCCCAGAGCCCTGCCCCGCCCCCGCATGGCTGTAGTAGGAGGCTGCAGTGCCCTGGTGGTCGGGGTAGTCGTACTGCTGGGCCCGGGAGATAGCTGGATAGGAGGAAGGGGGGCTGTAGTGCTGCAGGTTGAAGGGGCTGTAGGCGACGTGCTGTGGGGAGCCCTGCTGGTCACTGTAGTGGCTCGGGCTCAGCTGCTCTGTCTTGATCTGGGTCCTCTGAACTGCCTCTGAGCCGGCGCTGCCCCCCAGGGTGGTCAGAGTGTGCTGCGCCGGCTGTCCCTGCTGATTTGGGCTCTTTGCCATCCAGACCGTGGCGCCTCCTGCCTGCGGACTGACCGGAGCGCCGCTGCTGATGCTGTAGCTGCCCGTGTAGTTGACTGGCGCCGTGTTGCTGGGGCCGCCCGGGTGCCCGTTGGGTGGAAGGTACTGGTCGAACTCGTTGACGTCAAAGGTCTCAATGTGGGAGATGACATCGCTGCTGAGCTCACCGATGTCCACATCACGGAAGTCGATGTTGAGTTGTCGCCCACCGGTAGCATCAGGCAGAGAGCGGAGCCCTCCTTCCCGCTTTAAGTCCACTTTGCCTGAGCTGACATCGGTCTTAGGGGTGGTGGGTGGGGTGGGGGGCCCTTGGGAGCCTGAAATGTAAAAAGTATTATATTTTTAGATATGAGACTAAATAGGTTTTCTGTTAGTCATATTTGTATTAGGTGAGACGTGTGGACTGCAGGACTTATGACGTATGTTGTGAGAGCCTGAGACACTCACAGCGAGGGACACGTCTAACTGCTGATGTTCTCTCTGCTCACCTGAGTGCTCGCCAGGAGAGTGCACCTCTCCCATGCTTGAAGCTGGAGAGTCCGCCTGTTGAAGAGCCTTGAAGATGGCGTTCGGAGAGATGTGCGTCTGCTCGTTGCCGTCATCCGGCTCACCCTGTCCGTTCTTCACCGACTTCCTCCGCCTGGGCTGGTATTTGTAGTCCGGGTGATCCTTCTTGTGCTGCACCCGGAGCCGCTCCGCCTCCTCCACAAACGGCCGCTTCTCGCCGTCGTTGAGAAGTCTGTGCGTAAAAAGGCGCGTTATTGTGTGGAACTCACAGATTTTCAGCAGAAAACGCCAAACTGTATCTTTGGGAACTACTAAGAAGGGAGGATAAAGACATTCATGAGGAAGTAACACTCACCTCCAGAGTTTTCCCAGAGTTTTGCTCAGCTCCGCGTTATGCAGGTGCGGGTACTGATCCGCCAGCTTCCTCCGCGCAGCCTGAGCCCACACCATGAAGGCGTTCATCGGTCTCTTCACGTGAGGCTTGTTCTTAGTAGATCCGTTAACGCGCACGGGCATAGGCACGAGGGTCCAGTCGTAACCCTTCAGCACCTGAGACACAGCTTCGCGGATGCACGCGGGGAACTTGTCTTCCTCGTCCTTCTTGAAGTCGGCCAAGTTTCCGTCCGCTCTGAGCAGCCCGTTCTCCGACGGCCGGGTGTTCTCGGTGTCGGAGCCCGAGCCAGACGGGCACGGGGAGCCCGCGGAGTCTTCAGACATGCTCGGGCTCGGGGCGTCAGAGAGACACTTGTCTTGTTCCTCCGTCATCTTCAGGTAAGGGTCGAGGAGATTCATACGAAAAACGGTCTGGTGCCAAATTACGCGTGAAAACGGGGAACAAGTTCTGCGCTCTCGCGAGAGAAAAAAAGCCCTTAGAAGCGACCCGACCTTTCCAGGATGATTTGGATTAAAGTCTTTCTGGGAGAAGTGCCCAACAACAGCAGCAGAATCTCTTTTCGCTCCGGTGCGCAGTGGGGGTCTTTACGCGTGAGTCTGACAGACTCGCTGGATGAGCGCGTTTTCTGCAAACGGATCCGCTTCAAACTGCAAAAAAAGACAACGCCAGCTGGTTAGGAGTTGGCTTGCAACTGTGCAGAAACGAAACGGTCCTGGTCTCCGAGTACAATCCCCACAGCGCGCGAGTGCTTTGAACTGCAGACGTCTCGCGTGCAGCTTTTATAACCGCGTTACCATGGCGCACAGGAAAGCCCGCGTGTGATTGGCTGACGCCACGTGACGCCAAAGTGAAGGAATCTGATCCCACGAGTTGTGAATTTAGACCTCTTTTTAATATGTTTTCTCCAGCTTTTGTTGGTTTGTGTTGTGACAGACTCCGTACCCACGAGTGATCCCACTTTTCGCTGTCCTCACCAGGACACACAAACTTTCACTCACAGCGCGAATATGTTCTGTTTGAGATGGATTTAACTGTAGATGTTGTAATAGCAGGATGGGGAGACGCTGACATTCACCAGAAAATCAAAATATTTATTCACTGCAAAAGGCGAAAAGTGTTAAAAAAGAAAAATAAGGAAACATGTGGCAGTTAAACCAAAACAACTTATAGATTTTATTTATAACCTTTAACATTAAATTGCTTTTACACTAATATATAGTGTCTTCCTCCACGCTGACCCCTGTCTGCAGGTATTTAATCTCGTCAACAGGGGGAGACAGCAGTCTAGGAACCCAGTAAACGTTACCTTCCTCCCCTTGTTCAGATTAGCAGCAACAGGAGGAGGAGGAGGAGGAGGAGAAGGGGAGAGCTACAGCCTACTCCTGCAGCGCAACAGTTGCTGTCAGACACCAGCTTCTGATTTGTATATCGCTCATCTCATTTCCAGCAACACAGCAATAATCCAGTGGACGGTCGAATCTGTTCGCTTTGCTGACTGTTCACTTTTCTTTCATAAAAAATGTTCTAATTTCTAAGACTCTGGTTTCACTGCCTCCAAATTTCATGTCCATTTTGGAATCTTACAGATATTTAAAACTTTACTTCCAATATGTCTGCACTAATAGAAAATGCTTTTTAAATGCAGATTTAGAGGAAATGTTTTAGTTTTTCTTTGAACCAAACTTTTTTTTTTGTCACTGGGCAAAGTATATCCCAATCCTTCACAAGCACCAGCCGAAGAAAATACAATTCTCTATCGAGGACAAGCCCCACTCCATATCATATTATCGTAATATTGGAAAAAACCTCTTTTAAGTAAATTGAAGTTTCATTAAATAATTTTTACAGAGGCATCAGTATGTAGGAAGCATTTAATCTGTTAAAGCCATAAGAAACCATTGCCTTTTATGTTTCAGATGTTAAACTTCTCAAATCAAAGAGCAGCTTTCTGCTCAAACCGTTACTTAAGATCACTATGTGAGTACTTCAGTGACCCTCCAACACTGACAGCGGCATGAAGGTGGAAAAGCTCCTCTGACACATTTCCAGTGAATCTGAGTGAGAAGAACTGTGCTGCCGTGGTCACCGATGGCAACCTGGCCCCCTTTGATTGTTTATTATGCCTTGTGGAGATGTGGAAATGTAAATCTCAGTTCAGACTAATGTGGACAACATGTGCTACCTGCAGTCACTTTTAATAGCTCACAGATGTCAGATAGAGCTAATTCCACTGCTGCTCGCTCTGTAGCTGGCGCGACAGCCGACACCCCCAACCACAGATACAAATCTTATATTTTGTGTTTTTTCCCCTTTGCTCTGTATGTATTAAAAAGAGAATGTTAAATGCAGCATGGCCGTTTCTTGTATGTGTTTAGTTCGACTGCTCCAACGCTGAATCACTCAGTAATTTCTCTCCCTCACCAATTAGGCCTGTGGTTCCAAAACACTAAAGCCTAACATCACCGACTCCTTCGTTCCTCTGTGAGTTTATTTACACAAGGCATGCTTATTTAAGATACTCACTTTGAACACAAATAGAAGGGGAGCAGTTTGGCTCTGCGTTATTAGCTTGTGGGACGTCGCTGCGGTTGCGTGTGCACTGCGTGCCCTTACACAACTGTGTTTGCTTGTAGAGCAAGAGAGGCGTGAACACGCCGGTTCAAGGAGCTGCAGCAGATGGGTGGAAAACACGGGGTTGCTATTGACGGAGTAAATATGGATGATGGAGGCGTGCGAAGAAGAAGAAGAAGAAGAGGCAGAATGGAAACGGAGGTGGGAGAGGGAGGCTTATCGTCAGGGAAGAGCAGCTGCTCGGCTGTAGACTCACACAGTGACAGTAGAAATGACCTCAACGCCCACGTGACATCTTTTTTAGAACTAAGGCATTTGCAGAAACACCAACATATGCTTGACCATACTCAAACACCCTCCCCCTCCTCCTCATGCCACACAGGCAAGTTGGACTCTCATACATTATTCATGTGACAACAGATGACAAAATCAGTGTGCTCATTTTTCTTGAGCGAATCTTTACTTTTAAATCTGGAACTTTCACCAATTATCCTCGAACCGATTAGTTCCACGATTTTAATCAAACAAGTTCCACGTATTTCAGTTCAACCTGCTTCTTCAAAGCAGCTGCAGGAAGTGAGTGGAATCCGCTCTGTGGTCTTACTGGTGGCTGGAGCTGGTGAGGGCAGAGAGCGGCGGGGCGGGGCGAGGTCTTGGGAAACTTCTCATCTTGACGTGGAGCGACAGCGTGAAAAATCTGAGCAAACGGTGGGAGTCAACTCCTAAACTCTCGTCTGCTTTTCTTTGGGAGTCCCATCAGGCTTGCTTTATATGTGGAAGCTTAGCACCTCTGGGGTGAAGACGTGTATCCAGATGTGTTGTGTAGCATTTGTTTTAATACACTAGGATTGAGCATTCATCCGACGTTGAGAAAATAAGAACAGGAAAATCCTCCTAGTACCGAAGAGGTTGAGAGAATTTGTGTGTTATTTCGAGATGGTCACTCCCGCTGTTTAAGCACATCGAATTACTCCCTTTTCTGTGCATTTGGGTTGTGTCACTATCTAGTGAAACCACCTCAAAACAAACCGTGCACAGAGCTTTTTAAATGAGCTACAACGAGGAGCGTGAGATTAATAATGATTTTATTTTATCAGAAGAAGTTACCAGCGCTTTGTTGACACCTGGATGATGTCTTCCTATAATTACAAGCAACTGACTTGTAATTTACCCTAAATTAACAGTTGTACTGCTTTCACCAATTAAAGTTAAAGCTTCTGCCAGATTAATGAAATTCTCCGTTCTCACGTTTGAGAACATTTTGAGCAACAAAATAACAAAATAGAATCTGTTCATTCAAAAGTCCAAATTTAAATCCCAAGATGCCTAATTTAGAGTTTATATTTTTTTTCTAGAACTTTATTGATACAAGATTATATAATTTTCAAGCTAAATCAATCAATCTATGCTCTTTCTGTGTCTTTATGCAACAGCTTATCTGGCCTTAAAACTCCAAAATGGGCGTGCACGGGGGCTCGGACTCTGGCCCGAACACAGCAGGACGCGATGCAGTGTGTGATTTGACATCTGCTGATTGTTGCCAGCATTAAAGCTGCCTCCAGCCTTCAGATAAGTGTGACGTGCCAGTCGTCAGAACATTCGGGGTGATTAATATTCGCCTCGAGCCCAAAAGTGTCGTTTCCACTCTGATGTGAGTGTCTGGGCACCAGGTGTCTGTTGACTCGACGTCATTCTTCTCCTCATGCTGTTTAAACAACACTTAGCGAAGAGGAGGATCACTGTATCTGCCATCCATCACTGACTGCCTGTCTCCTACCACCTATGCCTCCGTTCCTTTTTTTTCCCAGCCCCTGAGCAACCCTTTCTTGCTTTCAAGAGCAAAAATATCAGTCCTGAGTCGACAGTCTCATTGAGACTAAATCCTGGAGAAAGCATATTTGAGCGCACTTATGCCCTCAGCAAACGGAGTTGGTGCTGATTAAAATATGTGCATTAGCCGATCATACCGCACTGTACAAGAGGTTGGAAAAGCGAGAGGAAACCCAATCCACTCAGACTGAGGCGAAAAAGCCACAGAGGAGTACAGTTTCCCTCCGAAGATAGGGCTTGTGCAAACAGCCCCAGCTTTAACAATAACAATGGTCTCACCGAGCCAGGCCGAGCTAACTAATGACAGATCCACACCTTAATGCTGAGCAGTTGTTTGGGTTTAGGCAAGGGAGGACGTGTGTGTGTGGTGTGTCTAAGGGGGGTGGACAGAGAGCAGCACCCATGACTTGGGCGGAGATTGAGGGTGAAAAACTCTGACGCAGCGAAACGCTACTCTGAGCAGCAGAGGACTATATACCATAACACAGCACATTTTTACAGCTTATTGAAATGTGCAGGAGGCAGGATGGAGTGCAGAGGGAGGGGGCCGACATCCAAACTTCTTCCACTGTGTGTTTTTGGTTCTTTTGTAACAGTAACGGCTCGTGTCTTGGCCAGCAGCACTCCAGCAGTTCCCTTTCTTTTTTGTGGTCAATAGTAATTGGTACCTTGCAGTGTGTAATGATTTTCATGTGCTTACGAGGGTTATTTGGTGCGAGGTGGAGGAATCTTAGCTGGATGTATATTGCAAGTGCACAGCCGGTCTGAGCATCTGTATCGTCAGAGAAGATGCTTCTTCAAAAACAAAAGCGTAGCAGAAATACAGAACGAACGAGCTTGAGAGTGACCGACGTCTGTTTCTTGGATCGGACCATTCACAAGTCAAACAGGCACGATTACATTTGTTTGAGCAGTTCCCATTGGGTTTGGTTGGGGTGTCCATCATCAGATGTACAGTACGAGAGAAGCTAAACTGCTAGTTCAGGTGATCAGGATGGTTAGTGGATGCCTTCTTCTGGAGGTTGTCATGAAATATACATCAGACCAGGAGGGAGAGCAAGAACACATCTGGTCTTTGCCAGATGAAGTAATGAAGAGATGGAGGTGACTTTCCTCGGCAGCAGAGATCTACTGAATGAAAGAGTGATGATCTCTCGGTGCTCGGGCCACGTCCCTCCACTCAAACCTCCATCCGGCTTTAACCGCAGCCGTGTGCATTGAAAGAGCACTTTCAAAGGAAGAAAGACTTTAATGCACAAATTTATGGAAATTCCAGCTGGCAGACAGTGATGGGAATCATACTCTACTGTCCTTGTTGACACAAACACATCGAGCCAAAAGATATAATTTGTTGTTGTTGTAAATAAATTGTATGGATGAATTCATGTCTCCAACTATAACAACATGAACCAGTGATGTATTTATGCTCTTCCTTCGCTTCTTTGGCTCTGCCCTTTGAGCAAGTTCCTTAAATCAGGATGGAAAAAGAGTAGAATTTAATAAAAACTCTCCCAGTGGTGGTAGAGGAAAATCGGATGCCTCATATTAAGCTTCAGGATCTTATTATTCCTACAGGATCTGACCACCAAGTCCTTTAATCTTCTTACACTGTATAGGAGCATTTAAACATTGGTCAGGTCCTTGTCCTCGCAGGCAGAGCTGTGACACAGGTCCTGATGTCTGACTTCATAAGGAAGCAGCTGTTTTTGTCCATGTTTTGTTGTTGCTATTATTGTCTGCTCTATTTCACTCTCCGATGTCCACTCAACCCAACTGGTTGAGGCAGATGGTCGCCCACCCTGAGCCTGGATCTTCTAGAGGTTTCACGTGCATTTTTCTTCTTCTTTCCTGTTGCTATAATACAGATGTTATTTGCAAAACCCAATAATCTGAATGGCAATTTTTTAAGGTGGACAAAAACCTGCATATTCCAAGTGGATATTTATGTGAAATGTTATAAATCTTTTTCAAGCTGTTTTTCAGTTTTTCCTAGTTGTGTGTGATGTTATTTGATATTCACTTAAACAAATATCCTCCCTTGGACATGTGTCAACACACAGTGTTTCTTCAGCACCAAGCAGGGGATATAAAGGGAAGAGAGCCAGGGCAGTAACTAGGAGGTACAGTACAGTACTGTGAAGCAGAATGTAGCAGGGACGGTGTGATGTGAGAGAAACGGGGGAAATAGAGGAAGTTGATTATAACCGCTGCAGTTTGATGACATGCTGACACATCCGGCTCCAGGCTTTCATAAAGGAGACTGCATGTAGAGCGTGCGTGCTGAGCAGCTCTAGATCCGCTCTCTGTCCCGTTACCCAGATCCATGTGTTAAATGCCCCTTTATCTGCTTTGGAGCATTATGTAGTGTTGCAGAAGTTTGCTTTTCTGAGCTACGGTCCAGTGCTCTTATTTTAATATGTGTTAAGCATGAGTGGTGATTATGTCTACAGTATATATCTATGTCTCTTACCTTTAATCCCAGTGTGCTTCCGCTTGAGGTCACAAACTGATGGCTGGACATTCTTCATCAATTCATGTTTGATAGACAGTAGAATTCATGGTTCCCTCAATCAAAGCAGGTTGTTCAGGACCTGAAGCTGCAAAGCACCACCAGACCATCACACCACCACCACCATGCTGACTGTTGGTATGTTGTTGTTTTTATAAAACACTGATAGTTTTAGGCCAGATGTTACAGGATGCACACCTTTAAAGAAGTTTGGCTTTTCTCATCAGCCCGTTGAACATGTTCCCAAAGGTTTCAGGGATCATTAAGTTTTTTTAGCAGAAGTGAGACGAGCCTTTGCGTTTTTTGGTCAACAGTGGTTTTTGTCCTGGAACTATTGCCTAGTCTCCATATTATCGCTCTGCGTCACAAACATTGACCACAGCTGAGGCAAATGAGGCCCTTTCTCTAGGCTCTTCTGTGACCTCATGGTTGAGTCTTTGCTGTGCTCTTGGCATAAACATCAGGCTTTCTTCATTTGTGAATGATGGCAGTAATCAGGTCAGGGTGTGGTTAGTAAAATTCAGGTGTCCGCCACACTTAATTCATGTTTTAAACAGAGGGGGCAATTACTTTCTCATTTCACAGCACTTATTTTCAGGCTATGTGTCTTATTTAACTGCTTCCTGTAGAGACATTGTCATGCTTATTTACTCACACCTCTAACTGGTGAATAGGAGGTTAATCTACAAAGGACATGACTGTAGGCTCATGACACAGCAGGTGCACAAACCTGTAAACGGCCTTCATGAAGTTAATGTCATCAGTATTTGAGATGTCTTCAAGAATAAAGTTTGGGAAACAGACTTTTGCCACCGAGCTACTTCCAGGCTTCTTGAACATATTTTCCCCATTTACGCCAATAAACATGTGGTGTGCCACATGTTTATTGGCGACCACACACTAAAACAATGTGAATGCAGTATTACGTCATTTAGGAGTGTGGGCTGGAATAAGCACACAGCAGATCTGCTTTTGTGTATTGTGTGTGTGTGTGTGTGTGTGTGTGTGCGCTTGCGCGGATGTTAAAGTGGCACCGAGTCCAGTTTATACCATGTGCTCTGATGTCAAACAAGCCAGCTTTGGTTCTATGTCCAGTCCTGATTTGCCACATCTGGATTCCTCACCTTATGAGCTTTCATGATGTCAAAGTCTTCCTCTAGGATCCTGATCATTTAATTCCAAACTAAGCTCCTCTGAGCAGAGTTTATCTCGTAAAGCTCTGTGTGATTGTCTCCATGAGGCGCAGCTCCAGTCCAAATAAGATTCAGATGGCAGTGAACAAAGGCACTGAACAATCACTTGTTACCTCTGCTTTACCTTTAAAACCAAAAATTGACTTGTGAGGTTTGATTTGAATCACTAAAATTGCTTGATGTTATGGCTGGTTGGGCCTTTAACAGGTTTCTGTCGTAAATGATGAGACCCTCACACACATCTGTTTTCAAGTCAAGGAACCTGGTAGTGAACTTTACTTACTTTCTGGCTTCGGTGTTCTTTGAGTGTTGTTAGTTTAACACACTTTCTTTTTAGCTTAATAAAAAGTCCACATCTGTAAGCATTTAAATTACCATTGAATAAAATGAGCCAACAAATTGATTATGGTATACAACACGTGAAAATGTCTGCATTGCTCTGAGCAGGAACTAGACCCGTAGTGGCTGCGATACGATGCGGTTCAGAGTGTCTGCTCTAAAAAGCTGCACCAACACGGCGGCCTAGTCTGATCGGTTCAGTCTCAACAGTAACAGGCAGGATTTCTTCCCGCAGTATTCTGTGCCCATTCAGGTCATGCTCGTTCTTTACAATGCCTCCTCAGCCGTGTCTCGACTCTGTAGCCCCTGCACCACACCAGTGCAACATGTGGCCATAGGATATTGCCCCGTCTGATTTCCTGCCATAAATGTCTGAGCATTGCCTTCGCAGAGTGCAGCAGGGGTTGGAGGTGCATTGAGAGGTAACAGTTTTTATCTCAAGTAATGTACAATACCAACTCTGTTACACAGAAATTGTTGGAGTTATCACGTATGGTGGAAAGTGGTTAGTGATCTGATATGTTGATAGGCTTTAACAGCTGCAGTTAACCAGAAGCTTTGTCATATCCTGCCTTCGTATGGATTGAACACAAGGTTTGCTGCCGTCTAAAGGACACTTTTGCATTTCAGTGTTCACTTTTGATTCAACTTTTGCCATCTGCCAATTATATTCTGAGCCAGTGACCATACCCATAATTTACGCAAATAGGGTGAATCCACAGGGTCTTAATTATGGAGGATGGCACAATCTTTGCTTAAGCTGCCTCAATTTGTGATTTAGGCGGAAAAGATGGATGTATTTCTACATCAAACCTTTGCCAAGCTCTGCTTTAAAGCCTACTCTGTAAAACTCAGGAACCATACTAAGCCCTGGTTTGTTCAGTTGCTGAGCTGCTCATCGCACCACTGAGGCTCGTAATTAAAAATCTCCAATTACTTCCTCCTTACCTCTACTGACCTTGGCCTCGTGTCTCCGTTGTACCCAGGGCCAGTGAGCCGCCTCTGGGGAGCCACAGCAGGAACTTGGCCTGGATGCTAGATGGAGACTTGGAGACCAGGAAAGTTGGAAAGTAATAGGGATGTTGACTCAAGGGTGACAAGGGTGGGCACATGTGACCACTGAAGAAGAGCATGCCAGGTGAGTACTGTGCAGTCACGGTGCCAGGTTAGCCTCCGTCTCAGGCAGAAAACACATGAGACACAAAGACGGGTAGAAACGAAGAATGAGAAGAAGACTGAGTGAAACAGACTGAAAATGATCATGTTTCCATCTCTGGGCTTGTTGGAAAAGTGGCGCCTAACACCCAGTCATACAGGAAGGAACGCTGACGTCTTTATCATCAGGTAGACGGAGTTAGACGGGGCGGAGAAAGTGTGAGCCTGTTTCAGGAAGGAACTGATACTGCAGGGCCAACTGAGGACTCAAATACTGCAACTCCGGGGAAACGCAGACATATTACTTTCAGAAAGAATGAAACAGAACAACAGTCAGAAAGCAACAAAGAAAAGAATTAGATTTTGAAACTGTGATTGAATAACACTTAAATCCTTCATGGTGAATGAGCCAAGACAAGGAACACTGGGCCCCCTGTCATCGGGACCCTCTCCTTGAGTACCAGCCCACTGTGGTGAGTGAGCGGTGGAGCAGCAGAGGACCATACGTACAGTAGGCGCTCTGTCAATCTCATAGGCTCATTCAGCCGTGTGGTTTGGCAGCTCAAGCAGCGATGTAGGTGGCAGTGAGTGAAGATATGGAGATGCATGTGTGCCCAGCTTAAGTATTCACTTTACATCTTCCATTAGGACACATTACACATTGACTCAAAAGTGTGGAGAGGGCAAAAGTAGTGGCTTATTGCAGCTAATCCCTCGCCTTTAGCCTGCACTTGGCATTGTGCGTGGTTTTATATTTTGCGAATTAAGAGTCCACTAGGAAGTCAAGATGCAAGCTTTTGCAAACAGTGCTGGAAAATGGCTGCTATCGGCTGACGGGGTGAGCAGCGAGGAGGAAACATCCCTTCTTGTCCTGTGTAATACCTACTCAGAAGTATTCCCTAGTGTCAGCCAAACATAAATCAGCACTGTTTCATATCAAAGACCTTTATTTTGGCAATCACAGATGTTTGCTTAGAATTAGCACTTCTTAATAAACTTATGTGATTCTGCACAAGCTAAAACCTTTTGACGTCTGTCTGGGTAATATGGCTTTATAGGATGCTTAGACTACCTCCCATAAGACACCGTAGAGCCAAGCAGGGTTTTGTAGCACAGATGCCCTTTGTAGGGAACACAGAGCAGGTACTCTTGAAGTCTCGAAAAGATCCAGCAAAAAGGTCAAGTTGTAGCTATTGTGGAACTTCCAGCTTCTGTTTTACCCCTACCACCACTGGAATACGAAAAACTATATGGCCATGTAGAGATACTCTCCACAAATAGTATTTCTGCTTGAGTAACAATTGTGTCATCAGCAAAGTGTAGACACTAATCCCAGGTTTTCTGTATGAGCTGTACACAACTATGGCTAATTTAATTTATTTGTTGTTGCTGGTAGAGATTCATTTCGTTTTAGGTGCATGCACGGTTGGGTAGTTGAATAAAACGTTTGTTTCCAAACATTTTCTTCCAAAATGTAGTAAAAATAGAAATGAAGCAAATATTAGGAACATTACATATTCTCTGGTAGTTTAATCTTCAACAGTGCATTAACTCTAGTCGTGGAGAAAAATATGCAATAAACAAAGTGGCATATGGCAAAGAGTCACAAAAAGGTACCTGAAATGTGTACTTGTACTATCTGGAATATGTGGAACTGAAATGAGTGATGTCTTCTTTCTAGGCTGCTGCTGTATTGATCTGAATTTAAAATGGTGAAAATTCTTTTACTATTTTTCTATTTATTTCCAATGTTTACACTTTTCCTTGTGAAAGTAAAGCATGAAACCTATTATGAACACTCAAGAAATGAAACCTATTAACCTGGTGGTTAAGTAGCAGGGCCTTGATTTTGCTTCGGACCCATGTGTGGCTTGTCTTCCTCTCCTGCTTATGTACACTGAGGTGGAGCCAGAGCCATGCTGCGCTACTCTGCAGTGTGCTGTCGTATTCTGTGCCGTGCTATGTTGCCGGCTCCTTGCTAGGTGCCAAGTGATTTTTATCACTGGAAAAACAGACTCCTTCCAATGTCATCCCTCCTAGGAGCATATGAATACACTCGCACGAAGGAAAGCAGGTAACCTGAGACCGGGCTTGGGGTAAGAGCTGAGCTCGCAGGTAAAAGGGCTGCAGTGTGTCAGCGTGTGTGCAGTGTGGCATCTAAGTGAGTGTGTGTTGGACTTGTTCACACTCGTGGATACCTTTTCATGAGCAGAGGTGTGTCTGCACAGCATATACGCTTCACTTTTAATGCAACACATACAGTTTGCCCTGCATTTTTGGCACAATTGGGGAGCCACAATCTTGTGGCTTCTAAACCAGAGCTACATGCTTTATTTTTGTTCTAACCATTATTTATCCAGACGCTGCCACTTGGGTAAATGTGACCTTTTCCAGTGGCACTCTGTGTCACATTCACACAGTAACAAGTGGGACCTGCTCATTGCAGCCAGAACTTTTGCTCTTTGCCACAAATCAGCAGTCGCATCAAAAACCTCTTGCTCAAAAGCAACAGAAGTTGTTGAAAGACGGGTTCTTCACAGATTATCTTCCTTATAGGGATGTAAACAAGAACTCTAGCAAAAGCAAACAATGATGTTGTAGCTCAATGGGTGAGGCGTCAGACTGGAATGCAGAAAGTTGCAGGTTCGAAACCACGTCTGACTTCAAGTCCATCCCCTACCAGGTGTGTCCCTGAGCCAGACACCCAGAGCTAGCTTCCTGTAAGTCGCTTTGGATTGAAGCGTCTGCCAAGCAAAGTAAAGTATAAATTGCAAAACTCTGATTTTTTTAATTCCAATGCTTAAAACCAACTATATTTCTCAGAGGAGTTCCCGACTGAATGTGTAACTCTATTATTAATGTTTTTATGTACATTTTTGTCAAATGAGCACATACTAGTGGTCAATAATAAAATATGGCCCAGTGAAATTCTGATTCATGATCTGCTGGTAAATCACCTGCGTGAGCTTTTGGAAGGTGGCCACCTCCCCAACGTGGAAACATTGATCTGGAGTCATAACCACCGTCTCTGACCTGAACTCGACAAAGCAAGGCGTGACAAAAGTCCACTCCTCATCAGCCTCTGTTTATTTAATGTCAGATTTAGTTTTTCACACGTGTGCACAGAAATCTCCAGTCATGCGTCTCCACTCCCTCCTTCGCTCCATCCTTCCCTCCTTCTTTCAACAAGGCTGTTTATTTTAGGCTTTTTTGAGGAAAAACCTGCAGTGAAATGAAAATAAAGGTAGCGTCACACTCATAATATTTGGAGTGGAGAGCAATTTATTTTCCTTTTATTAAATGCTGATTAATATGCAGTGTTGGGAAGACTAATACTGTGGGTTTTATTTCTCCAGTATCCTGTTCTGAGCAGGCTCTGCCTCAGAGGTGGAACTGGTTGCAAACTACGGCAGATATGGAAATCTGGTTTGGATTAGAAGAAAAAAAACTTGGTTTACCGTTGCTTTTTCCCCCTGTTCTCTTCTGTCAGACTTTTTTCCCTGAGCTTACTGTGTAATTGTCAAGATGAGGTGCGTTTTGGGGTTGATGTTAATGTCGATGCCAGGAATGTCCAGACCTTAATTGCTCTGGTTACATTTTGTCCTGGGTGTGTGTGTGGGTGTTTGTGTGTGTGTGTGTGTGTATTTAATTTAATTAACAGCGAGCATGTCTCATCTTGGCAGGTGAGGAAGTTGAGCCAGACGGCAACAATGCTGCCTCAGCAGCTGTTGCAGGATCCTGAACCACATTGTTAACCTATAGAACATACTTTGCGACATACTGACATAGGTAAAGATCTGTGCGATATGTGAATTAGCACTGCTGAAGAATTCAAACTCACTGCTTCCCATTGCAAGAATAAATTGGAAGAAAAGTGAACTTGGACACAAATGACTATTTTAAATTTTTCTTTCCAAAGTACTATACTTGATTAATTACGGTGAGAGGCCAACTGGCTTTAAGTATTGGTCAAGATTATAACCATAAACTCTAGTCCACTTTAAAACTTTTTAATAAAAAATTGATAAAAATTGATAGCTGATCAGTGTTATACACCTCTGGTATGATGATCACGATATCATTACACAGCCACAGAGTTTTCATATTATCACACTGCTGAAGTCTGAACAAACTGTGCAATTCTGAACAAAAGCTGTGAAGTGATTTTTTTGAAGAATTGGTTGAGACCAAAGCGGAGTTAAAAGAAGAGGACGTGTAGCCAACTTTTTCAAGCCTTTTGCTGGTTTTCACTGCCACTTATAGTTTAAAAGTGATATAATATTTAAATTGTGCTTTTTTGTTGAAACTAAACTGTATTTTTTTCAAATTGCCTCAGGAAAATGATTCATATGTAAAATGATATTTTGAACCAAATGGTGACTAAGAAAACAATATCATTTTAGGCAAATTCCTTGCCTTCCTTGGTTTCTTTTCACATGCACGCGCTTACATGCGAGGAACACCTCCGAGATGAAGGACCTGGTAGGGAACTATGACTCACGTCAGCTGGGTAAGCAACGCAGGATAGTCAGTCACGTGAAAAGCTGTCCTGGAACAACTCTGTAACCGTATAACTCGCTGTTTAAACAGGCCTCTGAGGGATGCCCTCTCATTTCCTGATGGAAAAGCTGATCAATCACAGCTCTCGTCACCGCAAAGTCGAGCAGAAATAGAGATGTGGTTGGTCGGCTCAGGACAGAGAGTGAAAGGTGAGATGAGCGAAGACATGACAAATTTCTGAGGTTCTGAGGCTTTGTTTCCTTAGTGGCATCTGTGCTTTGTTAGATAGTTGAGCTTCCAAAGCATCATGACTGGGCTCAAGTTAAGACTGTGAAGGTGCATGTCTACGTTGAAGTACATGTAGGTGGTTTTGCATTAAGAATATTTGTTTGAATATGGCATATATCATTTTGAACAAACAAAACTGCAGACTTCTGAGATTGTCTTTGGGATTTAGCACCTCATTTATTCTCTATGTGGTTCAAATATGTTGTATAATAGAAAGATGAAAGCCAAGGAAGGAGAAGGAGGAAGGAATAAGGAAGAGGACAAAATTGGAACAGATTAAATGCTGGCTCTAAAACAAGAGTGCTCCCTCCTTCACTAATTTGTCTCTGTGAGTGTTTAACAAGAGCTAGATGAATTGGAAAAGGTTGCATCCATCTATCAATGCAGAGGAGGAATGTTCTGCTGCTAGTGGTCCTCCCTTCACTCCTTCCCCCCCGCCCGACAGTTGAGAAAACCCATTGTGCCAGCGGCTTTTATTTCTACTGCTTCAACACCATGTCATTTTTCAAACGAGGACTATCGGAATCATTTAGGCTGAATGCAGAGCAGACCCCGGTAGCCAACTGGCCCTTGCCTTCTCTGACTCAGACCATGCTCAGATCCAGTTTGTCCAGACATGAAGCAGTGTGTGTATGCGCGTGGGTGTCTTATAGCTGTATATGCTAGCTGAAGCGCTGCACAGGATTGTCGGGTTAGGGGTTAGGGGTTAGGGTTAGACACCATGCAAGAAAATGCGTAGTTGGTACATGGTGAAATATTCCGTTTGTTCGTTGTCCAAACTTGCAGGTATATTTCGTTATTTAATTAGATTTAGTACTACTGAGAGTAAAGCTAGAATACAGGGTAGGCTATATGTATGCAACTATATGCATTTCCTTGCTGAGCTGGCAACAGTGGGTGCTGTCTTTAGCCATGCTAGCTGTGTGGTTCTAGGGAAGGAAATGCTAGCTACTGAGTCAGTCCACCAGTCTTGTCCAATGTCTACAATGAGATCCTTTCCTATTATGTCATCAGTTTGCTTACACATACATGTCTTTTGAGATCCACTGGATTTTATTTTAGTGCCAGCCTTGGTCAAAAGTTCAATCTGTTGAATACTTTCTGATTAGCTTTCTGTGCGGCGAGGCTGTAGCAACAGTGCTGCTGTACATTGGCTCTTCCTGGATAATACATATTCTGGGTGTGGAGCAGTTTCATTTTGCAACATACTATTGTGCGATTTAACTTTTATTAAGCTGTGAACAATAATTGACATTCCTTTAACAGCTGCGATGTAAATGTAAGTCACCAGTCCAACCATTCTGAGTATTACATAAAGTCAAACCTATGGCTCTGACTGTTCAGCCTGGCTTTAGGTTTGCTTTCAGGGCTCATACACTGCAACACTTGAGACTGCCAATCCCTCGTTAACTTGCCACATCCTGTTGAAAAGAAAAAAAATGATGCCCTCCAAAAAAAAAAGAAAGAAAAGAAAAGGAAAAAAAGAAATGAAATGGATCCCCATTATAGCTTCATGTATTATACCAGACTTTTGTTTTATGAGCTTTTAACAAGTTTCCCAGGGGTTGCAATAATTTCTGTGGTTTATTTTCGGAACATTAACTTTTTCTTTTCCTTAAATGATTGGTATGGGCTTTTAGCTCTCCAGTCTTCCTTTTCCTCCATCTCAATCCAGTTTCACACTCCTTCTTTGGGACACTTTAGTGTAGATGGATAGCACATCGATGGAGCCAACGTCAATTCTCAGATTTCCGCAAACCCAATCACAACTCGCCTCTTAAGGTTATTGCTGCTTGATTGACATCCAGTGTTTTTAGAGGAATAATGAGAAAGAACAGGATGACAGGATGGTTACGGGGGCAACATTTCAAATGCCTCGGCTCAAAGCATGCAACAGAAAAGCTTCTGAGCTGTTGGATATGTTTGTGCATACCTCGTCAGCCACAACATCTTGTACCTGAATGTCATGTTCTGGCAACAAAACATATATTCCTCAGGGTCTCTGTCTGGATGTCATTTCACAAAGCCTGGAAGATTACTAAAAATCACATCCATATGTGAGAAAACAAATGAGAGAAAGGGAGGGTCTTCTAAAACATCACTTCCGTCCTCAGCAGTGCCCACAAGAGCTGCGTTTTTCTTTGAATAAATCCGAGTAGGACATCGACTCTACGTGTCATACGTTCATATTCACCACTTCACCCTCATCTCTGTCATTTTCACTCCTCCCTCCTCTCATTCTGCAAGTTTTTACCTTTCTTCAGCTCCCCTCACCCGTCTGTCCTTCCATCCATCCACACACTGCGTCATGTCGTTATTGTGCAAGTCTGAGCGGTCTGTCTGACAGCCAAAGTGTAATGCTACACCTCTGACCTGGAGGAGTCAGCAGTCTGTAGTTGTAGTTAGAGCAACATTTCTTACAGCTGCTGCACAGAGTTTTTTCTAAAGCAAATAAGCACTATGGCGAAGTTGAAAAAAGATATATAGGTAAAGTTTCTAGGGAAGTTTCATATGATTCATATTCTGAAATACCACAGTTTGCTTTTTTTTACGTGCTCTATTGCAAAAGTTGTTCAGGATCACTACTTCCTGTTCAAAAATATTTTGGATTGTTGGGTCCGTTTCTCAATATGTTAGATTTAATTGTAGCACTGGTTTGCATAATTAACTCTACAGGAGCTTTGCCTTCACAAACAATATAATGGTCATGTTGACACATGTTTGCACGTCATCTAGATGTTACCTCTACTACAACTTCTATTTTAAATGGTTGTGTTGCTCTCAAGGGGAAATGACTTGGCGTTCAGATTACAAGTGTTTGTCTGTGTCAACCAGCCAAGTCCTTGACAAATATAATAAAGCTGCTGATGTGCTCTTCTAAGCTGCCAATCCTGGTGGCTTTATCAGGATGTGCAAGAACAGGATGTGTGTGTGTCTGTGTGTACAGGATTTGTGCTCTTTGCTATGCCTCCTGCAGAGCCCTCTGGCTGAAGACTTTTGCCTCCCTGCCAATCAGATTCCTCTCATCCTGGGCCAGACAGAGACTTGAGCCAATCAGAGTCCTAATTCGCTTCCTTAGAGGAAATAGGGGCAGTAATGGAGTAGTTGTGGGCTTCTAGTCCAGGGTGTGGTAAGAAAATATAATGAAATGATTCATTTCGAGTAACCGATTACACAATGGCCAAACACTTGTGATCCTTTAGCAGAGAGAAAACTCTCAAAATGTGTTTGCAGCAAAATAGCAGATATATCACAAATTGTAGTTGTAGTAAAAAAGACTGATGTGGGCTTAAAAGGTCAACTGATGTAAGGCATGAGTTGTTATAGGTGCATCCTGCAGTTTATTGCAGCAAGACACAACAATCGCACTGCTGCACTAGAGTGATTACAGTTGATTTCCACAGTTCTCCCTCATTCCTGTTGACAGTCTCGTGCATCTAGTGCTCATAAAAAAACATCTTTAGCTCAACCTGGGTCTTGGCACCCATTCAGTTCTGAGAAGACTGCAACATACACGTTGCCAAAACAAGTCTTCGTGGGACAAGAGACTTGGAGCTGTCACAATCGATCACAGAGGCTTTAAACAGACCTCGAGGTCGGCCAGATTTTGAGTCATTCTTTAAAGCTATAGTTAAAGCTATAATCACGCATTTTCTTTCAACAACGGATCCAATGAGGGGTGGGCAACGTGGCTAAAAGATCATATCTCAACCATTTTAGTCGTAACCATGATGCACAATCAGATCTTTCATTTTTATGAAGGTTCTTTAGAGTTTTTGTGGGCGAGACATGAGCCAGATTAGTTATTTTAAACATATAAACATATTGAGCATGTTCTTCATAATTTCCCATATCCTATTAGACATCAGGAGTTTGAATGGCCACAGTACTGAGCAGGGTTGAAACATGCAGTACATAAAAACCTCCCCTCCTGTCTCTTCCACTTCCCTTCTCCTCAGTCTCTTTTGACTGTTTTTCAATCAAATGCTTTCTTTTGAGAATGGAGTCCAGCAACACACTTAAACAAACAAATTACCAAGTTGGAGGAGACACTAGCCGGCACATAGTAAGGAGACAGCCGGCCGGCTACGTACTGTAACGCCAGATCTTCCTTCCAAGACGTAAGTGTTTCCATATTATACAATAAATTACACACTTGTTGCTGTCACGCCTGTCATTCTCTCATTGACTGGCTTTTACTACATCATTTTCACCTCTTCTCCTGGGCATTGTCCGTCTCACCCTACATTGACTTGTAATAAATGTTGTTTTATGTACAACACTATGCGGGGTGTGATATCTGTAATTTGTAATAAAGGTAAGTCATCAGCAGGTTGTTCCACTGACGTGCGCACTTCCTTTCTGTTGGAACTGTTTTACCATACGCACTTTTCAGACAATTCACATGTTCAACATAATACTGAATGGGCAATTTCGTATTCAGAGTGCTTCTACTTTAGGTTAGGTTTTTAGGGTTTGGCTTGCGTTTATTTTTCCTCTCCTGCGGTGAAGAACATATGGTATGGAACAGCCCCCCTGGCCCATTTGTGTGGTTCTGTTTCTGTCCCATAAATAAAAGGGGAAACACAGACCGAAATGGGCTCGGCGCTTACACCAAATGTCTGGATCTTTTGGTTTTTCGTTTTTGTAGCTATAAGGAAATAAAATAGCAAAAATAACAGGTGAGGGAAGAAAAATTCAAATGAGTTCCAGTCCAACAACTGCTTGGTTCTGGCTTCTTTTTTTCTCTGTTCTGGCCTTGTACTGTTAAAGCAAAGCTCTGGTTTGTGGGTCATCATCTAGCCGGTTCCACAAAGACCATGTGGTGGAAGACTGACAGAAAGTGCCCCCTCCCTGTGCAAGACTCTGGTGCCAAAGCAGGTGTCTGTGCTCTGGTTTCATGTTTTATTTTGTCTTAGTGTGTGTGTCTTTCACACATGTCCCATTTTCTGGTTGATTGAACTTCTGAATTAAATGTGTCGTTACATTTCTGTGACTTAGTCTTGGGGTTGGTGTTTTACTGAACTCTCAGCTCTCCGATATTCTGTTGGTAGTTCCACATATTCAGGGCAGGATGGTGTGATACGTGAGGGAGGGAGAGGAAAAACAGAAGAAAATAATAATGGTGGTATGTCAGCAGTTCTGAATGAGGAACCTTGAGAGGGCCACAGAGAGAAAAGTGGAAGAAATTATGTGGACATGATTCAGCAAGAAAGCAAGAGCTGGATGGATGATGGATTGGACGGTGAAAAGAAAATGGGGGGGAAGTGTGAGTCAGCAGCTAGATGGAAATAAAGTATAAGAAAGTAATTAAGAGGCTAGAAGAGTGAAGATGGCGGAGGTGAGGTGTCGTATAGATGTTCTGCATGCACCATTTCATTGTGGACTGGGCTGTCGTTGTCCTGAGATGTACTGGCTATGTTGGCTAATAATGTCAAACATTCACGAGAGTCACCGCTGCTCTCTGTGTGACGTGTCCAAGCTGTCTGCCGCTCGTAGACTCAGACACGGACTCACCTTTTCTGTAAAGTCGTGACGTTTCCCCACCAATAAATCATGTTTTTTTTAAAGGCTGCTATAAAAATATCAATAATATAATACTACATGCTATCAGTGTCGTATAAAGTACCCGAAAGTCATACTTAAGTACAAGTACAGATACAATTGTGGCTACTCGGGGTCAGAGCGGATACCGTATATTTATGTATACCGGTTCTGGTTGTGTTCTTTGATTTGTCGTGTAGGGTTCTGGTGGACTTGGTTTGCATGTGCTTTTTTTTAGATGCTCATGTTGTGTGAGTGTAAACACACGTGTGTGTGTGTGTGTGTGTGTGTGTGTGTGTGCGCTCGCTGACTTTATTCAGCTGACCTCTATTTACTTTATTCTTAATATTCTTTAATGAACAACTGCAACAATGATAATAAAGAAGTGGTGAGACGAACGAGTGCCCCACTCTCACATCTAATTGCGCATCCGTTGAGAAAGCTCTGGCGCCGACCCTGCGGCGAACTGGGGGGTCACCTAGAGAGTCACTCGCTCAAACTGTTATCGTCATTTACAGGTCTTGTCTTGTGTGGTTATTTCTTTGGGCTTTTCTCAATGAACATAGCCGTCGCCCTCATGTTATGTAGTTCAGAGCTGCCAGATGACATAACTAACTGGTACAGTCCAGGTAGACGCAGGGATCCAGAAAAAACACTGTCCTGACAATCAACTGCTCCAAAGCTCATCCATTTAAGATTTTTTTTAAACTGTATTTTAATGGATATACTTTTGTCCTCCGCTGAGCACATCTCACAAACTTTTTCTTCTTTTACAACACACACACACACACACTCACCACATGTAAACCTTCCACATTGCCTCTCATACATATTTCATGAATTGCAACTTCTATTCCGTCATGTTTTAGGTGAATAGCTGAGGTTATGTCTGACATACACTGATTTGCGCATATGTTTATCTGTTTGAGAGTCGACGGTTGAGGCTCAAAGGCTCCGAGCCTGTGAGAACGCTGCCTCTGCTTCAGCTGGTGACTTGAGCAGTGCCAAGCAAACTGCCGCAGCGAGTCTCGTTTCATCCCTTCCAACAGACTCCGCAACACCTACAAAAAAACCCTTAAGGCACGCTGGTGTCTCATTTCTGAGGTTGGCGGTGTCATACGGTGTGCTGCCACCTGTGGGATCGCCATATGGACTTTAGACGACAGCGGGGATGGTGGGAATGTTTTGTCAGAAATTGTACAGAAAAAAAGTTCTGTTTAACTAGAATCTCTTAACTTATAATTTACTGGTTATAATGATTTTTAAAAAAGTCTCTACACTAATAACTTTTTGTTTATAGAGTGAATGAATGTTGAATGTTTCTCTGTCATATCATATTCTGTTGTAGTAGTTTTGCGTCCCCCTGTAGCTGCTTTTTATCCCTTTGTAACACATGAATGACTTTCCAAACGTTGATCAACAGTTCACTAAGGAGGTTAAAGGCTCCTGCATGCTCTTCCAGGTGTCACATTCAGAAATCTGCTTGTGGTTACTACGCCTCTTGATGTGATACAGACAAAGGAGTTAGAAAAGCTTACACAGAAGCAGGTAAATTAATTTCTGGATACGTAAACTGAACTTTAAACTATACGTTGCACTGACAGATGTTGGTTTATTGTCCAGTTTTACTCTTCAAACTAAACAGGGACAATAAACAGTCCCACAATCTTAGAGAGGTGGTACGTAGGCTCTAACCCTATTGTTTCTCTAAACCAAACCAAAGCATACATACTTGACAAAGTGACATATATGGTCTTGTTATTTCTTTCATTCAGGTTCATTTTAACTCCACCAGTCAAATACGGGAGCTTGCAGGCTTTGCTCCACTTTATTCAAACATAAAGACATGTAACAAAGAATGATATTTACAGTAATCAGCAGTACTATGAAGTGCCAGAGAGAGGAAACAGAACATGATATTTGGGGTTTACGAGTTGAAGAGTTGATGCACATGACTGCTGGGTGGCAGATTTAGACCTACTCTGTGTCTGTGGCATTGTGGCCTGTGTTTTATCACTCTGGCTTCCGTGCTGGCAGTCCTCATCGTACATTAATCTGGATACGGCCTGTGAAGCGAGCTGTGTGTGCGTTTATAGAGTTCATACAGCTTGAATCTGCTGTGTGCAAGTTTTTAAAGGAATGCCCAATTTAGTAAAAGGCAACAAAGTTTTAATCGTCTCGTCCGGAGGGTTAACACCATGGACGCCTGGAGATGGCTATGTTTAGCAATCTCAGCTCTGGTTTAAAGCAAAATAATCTTGATGCTGTTTTTGGGTAAGTGTTTTTCTTCGTTTCTGACGCTGCACATTCCTCCTGGATAACAGGTTTTAACCGGTTGTTATTATGCAGTATTGTATTTCAATTTCTAAGTTCTGTGTTCAGGACCTGTTGCTTACTCTGCAGACTGAAGGATTAAATTCTAAAACACTGCTTCGAAATGCTGGAAATAAAACATAGGTGGCTATCCGCTGAAAGGTTATGTGATGTGAAATGATGTGTGGTCAGTCTGTCAGATATGTGAGAGACATGACTGAAATGGCAAAGCTTGTGGGATGTTCCTGGTGTTAGTGAGAATCAACTAAAGGAATCAGATTGGTTGATTTGTGAGAAGAACCTGCAGTGAGAGTGTAAAAACCTTGTTAAGTAAATAGCTTTATATAACATGTACAGATTTCCAGCATGTTGCATTTTTTGGTGCGTGTGTGTGGCCTTAAAGTTTCTGTTGTCTGCATGTGGCAAGGCAGGAAGAGCTGGACACAGTTCCTAGATAGAAGCTATTAAAATATCTACCTAGAAATAGCTGTCTGTAGCTTTGAGCTGTGAGCGTGCCAAGAATGTCAAGGCAGGGGACAAATGTCCTCTGCACCTCGTAATGCAGAGGACTTAAAGTTTATGCAACATCAGGTGACTTATAATTCACACTTTAGCTGCTACAGCAGTCTACGTTGCTGATGCAGGGGAGCCCATTAGCTTCAGACCTATATTGCTGGTGAAATATTTGACCAGCAAGAGTTTAGTGGGCAGCAGTAGAAATGAAGAGAACATCAGCGTATCTAGCAAACAACCTTGGATCAGACTGACACAGATGTACAATTCATTTTTATAGAAACAACTCTTAACTTAACACTCACACGTGGATTCTGAAAAGCTTCATAGTAAGTGTTAGTGCAGCTTTAGTTAACGAGAGGCCGCGGATTATTCGCCTGACCCGTAAAACATAAATTATCTGGCTTCCAGTTTTGCTTCCATGTTGTGCAATCATCTGCACATGTGCACTAGTATCGTCTGCACACTAGTAAAATATGTGTATATAAGGGGGTGGAGCCAGCACTGCATTCATCTCTGTGCATATATATTTGCTTGGACTGCTGACCCCGCCATGACCTCGTCAATTGTATGCAGAAAGATGCTCCAACATTTTCCAATGGGGTGTATGTATAGTGACGGTCCATGTCAATAGTTGGTGAGTTTCTGATGGACTAGTTTTTTGAGGTGTGTCCTGCACTGGTTGGACCTCGTCAGTGGCTTTTTCTTTTGCTGACTTGTATGTGGGAGTCTCTGCTCTCATTCACTCATTCAAACCAGCTTACACATGGACCCAAGTTCCAACCGCAGCTTCTTATCAGACATGATCTCTGTTGGAAGTAGCTATAAAATGTCTGTGGTGTAAAAATAGTGAGCAAATGCTGTGCTGCTTAATATTAACGTGCTAAAGCAGTGAGACTGTGTGGCATAATGTCCTCAGAACAGAACACAAACCGTTTCATCGTCCACCCAGCTCGGCTCGCGTCAAGACTTGAGCAACCATTCCATTTATTTACCATGTTACATAATCCCAGATCTGCATGAAGATAAAAATATCGCGTTAAAAACATTATAGTGGATGAAAATAGTTCAATTTCTACAACCTCATTTATTTTATTTTAATCCCATGTGGGCGACACTCTCTTCCTGCCACTCTCCGTATTGCTTTAGGTGGCAGATGCAGCGACGGCAGTGCTGAGTGGACCACACAGGGAGAACAGTCCAGAGAAGAGGGGGGATACCAGAGCTGGGATGACTCTGTCCATCCTGGCTCCTGGGTGTGATGAGTCAGTGCTTCAGCGAGGATATAATGTATGTGTGATGCTTTTATGATCAGCAGACAGGTCTCGCTGGGAGCAGTAACAGCACACAGAGGAGAATGTAACACCACAGGGAGCGGGCTGTGCGCGAGCTTAGGACCAAAGCTGTTTTTTAACACTCCTCTTCCTTCAGAAAATCCTACTAAGTTTTCACATATTAAAATACTGTTGAACATCAGTCAGTGGCGCCAGCTCTACTTTCAGTCCACATTGAGGCCTTTAAGACAGAGCTTCTCTGTGACCTGCAATAATTAATCCAAAGTGTTGGAGGTCTGCACGAAGCTGGGATTATTCTTACCGTATGTATGCAAACGGCATAATCGCACAATTGTTTTTAATGCTGCTTTCTGTGCACGCGTGTGTGCGTGTCCGTGTTTATCCAGTTGTAATTGGAGCACAGGTAGGTACAGACATGTCATTTTGTTTTAATCTCCTCCCGGGCAATTTAGCCAGAAACAGCCTTCTGTAGACCCTGCATGACCCTGCGCCGCGGCTGTAATTATACGTAGTCATACGACACACACCACCAAACCTGTCCAAATTCATCCTGTGCTAGACAGATACCAGGACCTCCGTGGGTGTGTGTTTCCAGAGGAGATGTGAACTTAATTGCTTAAGTCTTAAATTATCTTTAATTGTGCTCGCTGTGTTGCTTTATGGTAATGGGCGGGGGAGGAGGGTGGGTGGGAGGTGCTTGAGTTCATGTTGACCTATAGTTACAGCAGGAAACAGGGCAGTGAAAGGCCATGCAGCCATCTCCAGCTGAGTCCACACACACACACTAGAATAGGCAACCGACTTGTCATTTACTTATTCTGGTGTGATAGGTGAACATTCAGACATAAATGTGTGTATACATTAATATTATCTATTCAATATGGAAATGATTTCGGGCCTTACGTTGAAACTAGCTCATACAGGAGTATGCATGCATTAGAGCTGGCTGTTCTGTTAGTAGAGTGGTTAGGTAGGTTTTTGTGTTAATCTAACAATAATAACAGTGTTACACAGCAAAAGGAGGAATTTATTCAAACATAGTTCCAGAAAAAGAGCAACAATAGAAGATAGCTCTTCGTATTTTCAGCAGAAGACTGTGTCCACATGAGGAAGACACGTGTTACTCATTGCAGCGACGTGACTCACTGATGTGTTTTCGGTTCTGCAGGCGTTAACGGTGTTAAAGTAATCAATGAAGAGAAGAAAAATACAGAAGGTTTTCTACAAGATGTCTCAAAAACAGGATGGACAGAAAAACTGTGCAGTCTGTTCAGTGCGGGAATATGCTTTGGACAAATAAAACTACGATTAATCTGAACTTCTTAAAAACAACAACAAGCAGCTACATGAAGAGCCTGGCAGAGGATCATCGGGTTCTATGGGTTCCAGATCTCAGACAGTAACTGACCGAGAAGGATTTCCTAACAATTATCAAAACCATGTTTGGAACGGGGAGAATATTAGAGGTTCCGTCTCCCACATTGTGGATGATTAGTGGCTGAGACTCCGACCTCGGCAGAGAGCAAGCGCTTCACACTGGAGGGCAGCTCGTCTGAGCTGAGTTCATTTCCAGTCATTATCGTTTTGCTGGTACAGAGTTAGTGGATTTCTAATGACCCACAGATAGACGGATGCATGTCTGTGGTTAGTGCTACCTGAATGAAGAGCATGTTATTCTGTTTTTCTTTCTGGCCCCGACGGCTGACTTCAGGTCAGCAGCAGCAGCACTGGCCCCAACATCTACTCTGTGATCTAATACAGACCTGGAAACCCTGGTTACACGAAACGTTATGAAATATGTCACTCACGGATTAGAGATTCCGAGAGGCAGGAACAGTCTCATTGGTCGATTTACACGTCAGAGGGTGGAGCCAAAATGCTGTAGGTGGTTAATTATTTGGAACTTGGTCAACAAAATAAGAGACCAGAAAAGGAGGCTTATGTGATATAGTCTCACATCTGCAACTGAGTAATAGAAAACATCAGCTGACATTCCAGGGCCACAAATACCAGCATTATGAAAATGTGTCTTCACCATTTATCTTTTCCATTCAAAGCGTATATATATATATATATATATATATATATATATACACCACACATTCCTCAGTTTGCCCTTTTCTACCTCAAAGTGTCCCTGCTTTAGAAGAAGTGATCAGAGCAGCATAGTCTGCATCTGGGGGGCTCCAAAGGAGGGCACACATCCGAGCTTCGCTATCACATAGTGGTTGCTCTGCACCACTGGATATAACACAGGTGGATGTGTCCCAGCAGCAGCTGTCAGCCTGACAATCCCTCAGTGTCAACACGTCAGCTCAACAGCCGCGCAGCTCCCCGCGCCTCCCTCCGTCCTTCATCGTGTCTTTTTGTTTTAGAGTTCTTGGTGACACTGGGTGATGACAGTGACAGGTCAGGGCTTGACTCCAATTAAGCCGTCAGAGGTTAGAATGCAGGCAGACGAGCCTGTTCTGTGACCTAAACCTGCTTTCACTGTAATAATGACAAAGTAGAGGTTATTTGGATGATAGCTCACCTTTATTTTATTGTTCCTGAACACAGAGCTTCAAATATACCTTTGCCACGGACGGCGTGCCACCTCGTCGGATCCAAAACGTGGGCACATAACGTGACACAAAAAACAACCTAAAGACACAAAGTGACATAGAGAAATAGAGAAATTTCAGCATAAATATATGAAAAATATTTATATTTTGTTATTCAATAAGACGATTGAAACGTTCCAGCAGCTTAAGTTTAAACGGCAAACCTGGAGGCCATAACATTTTCTGAAATGGTTTATATTGACAAACATAAAGAATTTGGGAGGGAGAGGCACTTAATGCAAACTCCAGCATGTTGCCAGGTACATTTCTGTGGCTCGGTGTGTGTGTGTGTGTGTGAGTGTGAGTGTGCATATTATCACACTTGAAGATGGATATTTCACAGTCATGGCGTTAATCTTACTTATGTTTACATGGGGACCACACATGCCAGTTTTTCTACCCAACATGCATGCACCACACACAACATACTGTAAACAGCATAGTGTGTGTGTGTGTGTGTGTGACCGCAGTCCACTGGTTTCACTGGAATCACAGTTTTGAGTTGTTGGATGTTAACACAACAAACACGCTCCTTTTTCCCTTTTTCAGTTAGTCTCTATAAACACAGAGTAACATCAGGAAATACCGCAAATGAATATCACGTTCAACATAATAAATATCATTTATAACACACACTGATTCAATACTCAAGGATTTGCCTTGAGACATCCTGCACTACAGGTTGCAGATGATGTCAGAGAGATATTTTGAAGTAGAGGAGACGGTTTAATGGCGTTTACTCGCAGGAACCCTCTAAACTATAACTATAGGAATCAAGTTGAAAATCGTCCTTTAAGTGCAGTATGACGTAAACACGCGCAGTTTCCTCTCACATAACGTTACATTAGTTTTAAATTAAACACACTGTGTGGTTACGGGCGACCATGGGCTTTTCTTCTGCTAATTGACATGAGGTAAAACTTCATGCTACTGCAAACATTAAAACGTCTCCCTGCCGTCAGTCTCACATGACCGCTTCTGATTGGTGTTTCTGTGGTCGGGGGGGGAACACACTGCTCTAACACACGTCGTGCGACTGCAGGATGTGCTCGGCGTCTGTGAACTAATCTGGCAGGTGACCTTTTCTCATTTCTCTCTCTGCTCATCTCTTTTCACTGTTAAAGGAACTGTTCACATTTTTTTTTTCTTCAAAAGAAAATCTCGTCTCATTTTCAAAAATGTAGATTATGTTTCATTAATTCGCTGATTCCAAGCTGCACCAAGCCATTATAATTTAAATATAACACCATTATTATTATTACCCAGAGTCCTGTGACCATCTGTTGCAGTCAGTTGAATCCATACTTGTAAAGGTTGATTACAAAGATGTTTCATGCTCGGTGGCTATAAATCAATCATATTGATCGTGTATATGTGCTCCATGTTGTCCTTTTGGGGAGTAAACCAGTTTTTTCAGTTCATTTAAATTTATAAGAGTCAACTGAATGGAAATCATTTTCTTTTTTTCCCCTTCTCTTTTTTGGCGGGGGGAGTTTTATGGCTGCAAAAACAGAATTTGTGGTTTTGACGGTCGAGGTTTGATGCAAACGGCTTTGGAACCTTTTATGTGACCTGGCGTCCAGGAGACTAAAGAAAATATTTTGCTTTAAACCCTTGTGAGCCTTTTAGCCACGGCTAGGGGAAAAGGAGAGAGCATCTGAAAAAAACTTTGGTGAAAGAAAAAAAAAATCTCTTCAAGGTCAAATGTCCTGAGTGGGATGGCTGCCAGATCTGCTCAATAACCACTTTGCTCACACACAGTTATATGGAGAACACGCACAGTTACGCACACACACACAGACACACACACACACACACACACGCATGAATGCAGGTGGAGAGAAGCTAAACACACATACAGACGCATGCACAGAATCATAAGTGCAGAATAATGATCAGATAACTCAAGGGTATAAAGATAGTGAGGTGTGTGTGACAGAGAGAAATACACACACGCACACGCACACACACACACACACAAAGGGGGACAAATAAATGTGTGTTCTTTACCACAGTCCTGTCTTTGTGCGCATATGAACACGTTATGTCTCCACCGTGATTTACGCTCATTGAGAAGTCTAATCTCTGATTAAGCATGATGTCACACACACACACACACACACACACACACACACACACACACACACACACACACACACACGCTAGCATGCAGACTATACATTAAGAGAACACACACCCACAGTCT
>JAUMTR010000011.1:3290788-3335226 GCA_032270685.1 Microctenopoma stevenorrisi
CACACACACACACACACACACACACACACACACACACACACACACACACACACACACACACACACACACACACGCTTGCATGCAGACTATACATTAAGTGAACACACAGCCACAGTCTGCAGCCTCCTGTGTGCAATTAGGATGCAGTGTGGTGTAGCTTAATGTAAAGTCCATTACTCCAGATCGGAGGCTGATTGCATTCAGAGGACATTTTCATATGTGGCTCCCCCAGGTTGCACTCGGCCACACAGAGGACACGCTGCCACATCAGGGAGGGCGCCATGGTGGCGTGTAGGCCAGACACAAGGACACTGGTAGCAAGAAAAAAAATGTTCCAAAAGACAATGGACATTCTTCAGTGTCTGAGAAAGTGTCTGAGAAATGTCTCAGTTACAAAGATAATGCTTACATCAAGTTAGTCGTGAAGCCGCTAAAGGCATAGTCTGATGGAGACACCAACAAGTGAATACTGAGTCGCCACATCTATCAGCTGGGCGAACTAATGGTGAAATAAGATCAGAGATATGTATTGTACTAGCAAATCCAGGAAGGACCGGGTGGAATACAAATGCATTTTAATCCAGATAAAGAACATAACAGTCGCATAAAGCAGATTTTCTTTGACCTGTGACCTGATTAAACATCAGCGCAGGTGACTGGTTCTGCTTGATTCTTTTTTGCTGTAAATTTAACGGCGAATCATTGTACTGCACCCAGGGGACACTCATCTTTGCTCGGTGATCACTGTGTCTTTATAGGATGAGGACGTGATTGGGTCTGCGGCGTTCCATCGTCTCGCTCTCCAATTCAAACGCGGGGACGTGGTGGGTGTGAAGTTTTCTCAGGCTGCCGCTGCTCCTGCTGATGGAGAGCTCTGTAAGACGACCCGCGAACCAGCTGGAGCTGCAAAACAGATGAGGTGCGCGCTCGTGTGTGTGTGTGTGTGTGTGTGTGTGTGTGAGAAAGAGTGAGAGAGAGTGTGTGCTGATCCATGACTTCATAATTACCAGCCGCTCTCGAGGGAGCATCAGAGTGCTGCTGGTGACCTAAGCAGTGACCTCATCAGTGACATCACAGTCGATGTGGCTCCACTTCAGCTCAGAGGCAAAACAAGAAGGGATGATTGAGTACATGCGGGAGCTCACGCGTGTGTGTGGGCTCATGTCTGTATTCCTGTGTGTGTGTGTGCGTGCATATTTAGACACCGTTAGGTCATGTGCTTAGACGAGTCAGTGCAGCAGCCATGTATTGCGCCAAAACATCTGCATTGGCGTGTCCCTCTGTACACCGGGCTCCATTAATGCGGCTGACTCCTGTTCTGTTTGTGTTCCATGACACAAATCTGATGTGACCAGTATGTGTGGCAATTCTGTGGGTGCTGCAGCGTGACCACCCACAGGGAAATCCCACTTCAGCACAGTGTTTTAACTGGGAGACGTCCGTCTTTAGGTTCAGCACCCACAGTGGTTTCAGGCCGCACAGTCCGCTGTCTGACCCACTTGGCTCCAAAACTTTTGCAATCTGTGGAACACATTCTGTCCATTAACTATCAGACCTTTAAAAAAAGCTGTGTTTAACAAACAACACCATCACTGAGCACCCCAGCCTTTGCAGGTGGCCGATATAGCTGCATTTGCGCTGTTTCTGCATTTTCCAAATGGGTTTCTGTTACTCTTATCAGTAACGTCGCCATAGTATTTCATCTGTGTGGTGGCAGAAAGGTTTGGTGCAGGTTAAACATAAATTAAAAGGTCAGTGTGGCTCTGGATAGGGGTGCAGGGCTGTCTGTGATGCACCTAAGGGGGCGAGCTCAGCCCGGCAGGGAGCCGTCACGCCTCCGTTGTGTCCTGTCGCTGTGTGTTACAGGTCGACCTGTCAGATCTCCTCATTGCCCCGGATGACCAGCAGAAGTGCCGGAGGGTGGGGTCATGTGGCTAAGGTCAGAGGTCAAAAGTCAGCTCTCCAGCAGTGGAGCGCTGATTAAACGGTGCCTTCATCTCTCTCTGATCCTGACCTCTCAGCTAGACTTCAAGAGGCAAAGTCTGAAAGACGAGTCGAGAGTTTGACACTAGCACATGCTCAGATTCACATATGAAGAACCACTGTCACTGACTCCTGCAGCGTAGTGGCGTACTATTCTACACTGAATTCATTATTACAATTTATATTAATATATACAAGACATGGAACAAAGGTCTGTGGCCAGATGCAAACTTTCTGTGTGGGACCAGATAGGAACTACATGGTGGAGATCCACTTCAGTGAAGTGGATCACGTCTTTCTGGGAAACACGTCCCTGTTCTTTTACTTAAAGAAGGACACCAGGAAGCAGGAGACTGAAAACAGGCCTGTTGTCCTCTGTTAGCTAAATATCTCTAATCACTTTTTCGTTTTGTATCTGTGTTGTTGTTAATGTGAAGCACATTATTGTTCCTTGGAATATAAAAACATTTTGCTTTGCTCTAGATGTGAGGCACTCTACTCGGTATTAGTAATAACTTCTTTTTGATTTGACCATGCCGACAGATTGTTTTTATTCTCAAACCTCTACCAGACAGATGGACTTTGTTGCTCTTGGCAGACTCTCATTCCCAATGATTTGAAATTATAACTCTTGTAATTTGTCTGGTTTCTTGTGTGTCATCTTTATTTTCTCTGATATAGAGAGAAGCCATTTGTGACCCAAGTCACTGGTGAATGTAGTTTTTGACATGTTTACTCCTGTGGTTCAGGAGATTGTAAAGTACAAGCCCTCTCAAATCGTTTATCTACTCTTATGGCTTATAGTAACTCTTTTTCTTTTTCCTTCTCACCTTCCCACACCTCATTTGTCTTTGCCTTGGCACTTTGCCCTACGCACTTTTCTCCCTCTCTGCTCCACCCTCTGTCTGTATATACTCTCATAAGTTCATACACTTGAGCTTTGGAGGCAGTGGGCTCTTGTTGGTCATTAATACTGGAGTTAAATGGCCTGTGACTCTTCCTGGTGAGGAAGCAGAGATCTATAGGTATAGCTGGTGCTGTTCTTCCCAGACTTCCCTAGCAACAGCAGGGCTGTAGCCTCGGATGCTGAACAGCTACAGCCCTGTTTGTAGCGTGTAAAAGATAGAAAGAACGCACGTATAGGAGCAGAGTATCTTGCCTCTACTGGGCAAACTGCATCACCGGTTCAACCCTGGGTTTAACCGTCGCCCTCAGAGACACTGTGGTTTCAGAGATTTACACTTAGAATACTTACGGACTCGAAGGACGACATATTTACGGCGACTTTGCAGTAACCTTGAAGAAACTGTGGTCTTATTTGGCAGTGGGACAGCGGCAATTACTGGTGAATCCCAGTGAAAAGTTGCAATAATTTTGCTTCCACCTTCAGTAAACTTTAACAAACTTTTGGGACAACAAATCAACTGACTGCCCCACTTCTATCCGCAGGCCACCTAGGAGCGGCGTCCCCTTCCACTCCACCTCCCCCATAACGAATCATTACCAAACAACAATCCTCTTGTTTTCTGCTCCCTCGCTCGATGCATTTCATTTACTGTCACACTAGATGTTGTAGAAAAAAAAAACACGACGGAGAAGAGCGATCCCTCATTTGCCGTCGTCATTCCTGATCGAAATAGCATCCTGCATCAAAAACCAAATTAAATATAAACTGAAGTAGTGGCGGCACCACCCACGGTACGCAGACACACCCACCACCTTCGGTAAACAGACAAGGCTTTTAGCTGGGGCCCCGGTGGTCCGACTGTGGTCTCACCTCGCGCAAGGACTGTGCTGGCATCCGTTTGAAATCCAAACCTGTCGGAGGACAGAGATGCTACGCCTTTTTTAGTCCTGGCTGCGGACCAGGAGCCATAAATGTAGCTCCTAACTAGAGGTGGACAAACGAAGGGGAGGTGGATGCATCCTAGGGAGGAAAAGGATGCAGGGTGTGTATGTGCATATCTGTAGGCATGTGATGAAGCAGTACAGTCGTAGACATGAGGAGGAGAGTAGTGAAGTGGAAGCTAGATTATATTGAAAGGGGCATAATACATCTTGTTACATGCATAAAATTCAAATAGAAAAAACTTCCCTGGTCAGTTCACTTGGATTATGAAAGAAGCTATTCAAGGCCGCGGGTGGCGACAGGTCTGGCACACAGCTCGAGAAAAACGAAAACGATGCTCGATTTGAGGACCGCAGAGAAAAAACAAGGAAGCCAAAAAGGTTTTTCAGCAAATACCTTTTTCCCCCTTTTTTTTCACCCTATACACGTAAAGGTGTGGGTAGGAGGCATGTGGTGGTGAAGTATCTGAATCAGCATTTAATATTTATCACAATCCTCACCTATTTATCATCCTCTTAAACCGAAAAAGAAGCAGCTTGGACAGTATCGAGTTAAAGCTCAAAACGTCTTATACATCTGCTTTTTGAAGTCCCAATGTTTAAGATCACCAAGGACTCAAACAGGAGCTGCTATGTATGTGGGAGGTTTGGTTTGTGCATGTGTACACTTGCATATCATCATATATGCATGTGTGGCCATGGCGGTCCATGCACCTTCAGCAGGCGGTCACCTGTAGCATACAAAGATAGCCTTATATGCCTACTGCAGCTGCACAGCTTTCACTCTGCCATCGAATTCAGGCTCCACAAGATCAATTAAAGGAATAGCTGTCCCGGTAACACCCACTCCACTCAGCAGAAGTGACAGATCGCAGTCCCGATATGCTCTTCCTGGGCATCACAGTCTGTTTTTCCCCAAAACATACATGACATTCTCAGGCAATGACTTTTATGATCAAACTTCACGTGATCGGTTTCCTACTTTTTATCCACTTCCCTTTATTTCAAGATTGATGCAGGTCAAGCTGAAACAAAAAAAGCTGTCACAGCAAGCATCGGGCCACAACCCCCACCCCTCTCCATCACAGGCCTCCACACAACCAGGTCTTTATAGTCACAGTGATGACAGTCCAGCAGCTGCGTGTTTGCATGTGTGTGCAGAGGACGGGGCTTAAGTACGCTGTGAAAGTGACACGTTTTCAGACTGATATTTTTTTTTTGTTTGTTTTGTCGTTTTATAATCTCGCTGATTTAGTTTTGTTCTTTCAAACCGTGGTTGAAAACGTCGAATTAGGTGAATCGTATTTGTCCCAAAAGTGTGAATGCGCGTGTGAACAGCTCTAGGTCTCTATGTGTCAAGCCATTGTTCAACTGAAGACCCGTCAGGGGTAAAACGTAAGTGGGCATAGAAACTCTGTCTCTTACCCAGTGACACTTGTGATTTCTGGTCCCTATTTTCTGCCACCGTCTGTTGGTGATTACTAAACATTTCACTGTAACTGTTGAAATTTCTTTGAACTGTACTGTAAAGAGTTACCATTACTTTATATGATAATCTCATACAATTGTTAAAACCTCTACAATGTTACTGAGGCGGTTAGTCTTTGTCTTCTGTTCAGCGGCTCTCCACAGTTCAATCTTTTTGTAGTCACACTACGCTGGCATTGTGGTGGGACTTTGTTAGCGCTGCCTTCTACGCTCACGCTGGGAAACTTAAAGTAACAATAACAATTAAAATGTGTTTCTCCCTCCAGCAACAAAGGTCAAAGGTCATGTTTTTTAATCCATCTTTATACATCTGTTTTTTGGAAGATTTCTCAAAACATTACAAAAAAATGCAAACATCAGGTGATTGCACTCGGTGGCGATCCACATCTGGAATTTCCACTATTACACAATTTTTGTATTTCTCCTTTAATGCAGTGGTGATCGAGACATTTACGATTTCCACATTGCACTCACATGTTATTTTTTTGTTCAGTGTCAAACTTTAAAGACAAGTAAAAGTCATCAGAGAGTCATCTGCCATTATCACCATTATCAAGTGATTACTTTACTTTCTTTCTTGTGATTCGACTCATTTCATTACTATAGCATATTATATATTGTGTTTCTCACACGTTATGGTATATTTCAAATATATTTTTTATTATTTCATATAATGCATGTAATGCAGTAGCTGTGGCCTTTTTTCTTGAATGTTATATAATGGTAGAGCAAAACCAAATGACTATACCAAAAAACAAAATGAATCTCTTCACCGATTGTAGCTTGTAACTGCCAGCTGTTAAAAGCAAACCTTCATATTTTCCAAGTAATTCCTCTTTGGGTTGGAACTCAAATGCAGGCAAAAACGATATTTGCATGACTAAGTGCAACTTCCCTGCATCCCCTCCGCCTAGTCGTTAACTGCTTAAAAATGGCTCTCTCACCCAGAAAGTTAAACAGAAAGCAGGTTGATGGAAAGTGGCTACACCAAAAGAGTAAATTGCCACACTTCATCACAAAATAATTGTTGGAACACTCCAAACATCACAGATTACCGAGAGCTAACATTATAAGCATATCCACAGGACGATTTTTCCTTTCAAGTGCAGGACTTGACCCGTGTGTCAAGTCATGTGTCACCCGGGCAAATGTCGTATGCTCGCTAGTTTCCCGCTGAGCCCTGGCTCTTTGTTAATTGAGACGGAGTGAGTGATGAAAAGCGAGAGTTTCAGAGAAAATAGAGCGACACTGACAATGACATTGTGTGTTTGAATGTGATAGAATAGAAACAGAGGGCGAGCGATCCATTAAGGCTAACCGATTCTGTTTGGAATTCATCCCTGGCAGCAAATTCGTCCCAATCATCAAGCTCTAAAGTAATCACTTTATGAGACCAGGGCATAATGAATATAGTGTTTAGGTGTGCAGATCCAGCTCTGGCCCCTGGTTCTCTAGAGGGAAGTGTACATTTCTGTGGCATCCTGTATTTATTTGAAATACCCTCTGTCTGGTCTCGTAATACAGACACAGGCAAGTGGGCATAGAAACCCTTTTCTGTTCCATCCATTTTCATGATGCGGTCTCACATTAATGGCACTCTCCGTATGTTTTGAAGAAATAAAGCAGTAAAAGTTGCTCTACTCTGCCTTCACTCAATTTGTCTCAAGTTCTACAGAGAAAAAAACATTCAATTTGTTTCCATTTTTAGGTTAAAATATACAATTTGTCCCCATTTTACTAGAGAGGTATATTTAAGTTGCATGAGTCAGAAGTCACGGCCGGCGTTTTGGTATTCTTTCAAACTGTACCCCGTGTACAGACATTCAAATAGACATCCTCAGTGTCCTGTTGTGAGGTGTTATATTCCATGAAAAAGCATTTACAGCATTATGGGATACTAAAACCCCCAAATGAAACCGCACTGAAGCGATTTAGTTCAAATATTGTGCTGTTCTATGCTTGTTAAAATGTTAAAACATAATTCTCCTGCCATTTAAAGCAATAGCTTGACATTGTTGGAAAAACACATACATTCGTTTATGGACCTGGAGCCAGGACACATTAGCTTAGCTTAGCGAAAGGGGTGAAAACAAAGAAAATACTGTGGCTGTTTAAAGTTTAAATACAAAAATATATAAATAAATAAATATATATAAACTATAAAGATATTTGCATTGATGACAGGAGCTCGTTATTGTAGCTATACTAAGCTCAGGTGAGCTAATCCCCTCCTGGGGCTCGCTCTGTACGTATATAGATTAACATGTGAGTGGTTTCAGCCCCTTTTATCTTCCTGCAAGAAACTGAAATAATGCCTTTTTCCAAAATACTGGCAGACAGTGTGTTGTGTAGTCAATATTAGCAGGTTTTAAATGTCTCTGTCTTTTAATTTAAGGGCCTGGCTGCACTGTAAGAACAGCAGCACAGTCCAACATATATACACACATAAAAAATAGAACTTGTTTTAGAAGGAAAGGTCCGCGTTATAGATGGAGTGGTGAGAGGATCAACAAACACTGGGCGGCTCGTCTCCCACCTCTGTCATCCCTACAGACTCCTGCTAATGTAAAATTAGACTCACCTTCCTCCTCTGTCCTCACATTTTTCAGTGTACGCTGGAGTGTGTATGTAGGTATTGTGCAAAGGTGCCAGCACCCAAATGTGACTCTTCGTACACGTGCAGGTTTCAGGTGTCCTATTCCAGACTTTATTTGTTTTTGTTTGTTTTTATTCATGCTCATTTCTTTGTCTCTAAACTAGCAGTATGTTTGGACAAAGAAAGCAAAGCAAAGCAGAATGGACAACACAGCTCATAATCTGTAAATTATATACCATGTGCATTAAAATAATCTCCGGCAGCACTGAACTGAACCTGTCTTAGTCTTGTACACTTCAGCCCAAGTAGACATCTTTATTTCTGGCTCACATGCAGCAGCAGCAGCTTTATGCACTCATCTGTTTTGCGGTGGATAGAACACCAGCAGTGTCAAAGCTGTGAATAGATGAAATACTATAAGCTTGCTGCCATATTTCACAGCCATATTATACTATTATTTGAAGCTTACCATCTGTCTGTGTCACTAATATTATAACATATGTGATGGTTATGGCTTCTGTTTCTCCAGCAATCGAAGAAACGTTGCTAAGAGCAGCATGGAGACGGAAAAAAACTTATGTGCACCGAGACGTTCTTCATCCGATCATCTCGCTTTCATTTAAATTTACTTTAAAGATTTTGAAAACTGCTCACACACACACACACACACACACACACACACACACACACACACACACACACACACACACACACATATATACATCCTTCTCTTCTGCATGTGTTTGCAATAATGTACTGTGTCTGTAAGAAGTAAATAACATATGGTAGTATTCAAGGGCGACCACGTGACTTGTAATCTGAGTTTATCACACAGACAAAAACTGAGCGCAAGGCAAACGTCTGAACACACAGTTTGTGGCTTGCGTGAGTCTGCACGGATGCTTTCTGACGCTACCTGCTGGTGTGTCGAATCACTTTCGCGTGGCGGGCCCAGGGGCGTGGCGGATCATGTGAAAGCCCATCGTGCCACACTCCACCACCGGCATTCACATCGATTGGTGCTGACACCTGGCAAACGCTCGGGCGTTTTCACGTATGAAAGAACATTGACATGCAACTTCCTCCTGCGGTTTGGGTCGCTCCCCAAACGTCTTTCCATTACCTTCCAGTGCCACACAGATGTTTCGGTCGATTTTGCCCCATAACCCGGGAAGGTTTGGGTTTAGTGGCCTTGTTGTGCTGCTGGTGGATCTTTGGCTGGAGTCTGGATGGTTTTACTGAAGTGTTTATTTAGATTTCCCTGTGTCTTGTGTTGCGGAGCTCCTACCAAACAGCGTGCGCAGACTACATGTCTGACATTTATGTTGTTCATACCTCAGAGAAAAATCTGACAGTTCTAGGTCCCTGCTATATGCATATATATATATATATACTGCCATATACATATACATATATATAATATGTATATGTATATGTGTATATGTGTGTGTGTTGCAGAAGCCTGCAAGCTCGACTGTTTCACTGTGGCATGTGCTTTAGACCCTGTGGAAATGGATGAACGTTGTGGTCTAACTATTTATATCACTAAATGATAAAGTGAATGTGGGTGAACTATAGGTATGATTCATGGCCTACACGGGTGATTTTTACTTTATTTGTTCAGGGAAGGTTTGGTGAGCATGCATGCTCTGTTTCAGCATGACTCATGCTGTTCAACATGGAGGAGCTTTAATTTGGAGCCCAAATGTTCAAGGACACCCACCTTGTTGACAGTTCCTAAGATTTACTGAATCATATTCTAATGTCGTGGAGACTGACATTTCAGAAATGCCGAAACACTGGATACATCTGTGTTGAGGCTCTGCGCTCGCAGCAACAATGTCTGGAGGTGCACTGAGGAGCAAAATAGTAAATATAACCTGGGAGATTAAGGCAAATAAATAACATAGTTAGCAGTTTTTTTTAGGAAATGTGGTTTGAATCTATCACAACTATGTGTGCTTCTTATATATATCAGTCTAAATCCAAAACGCTTACTGTGGCTTTGTGCTGAACTATGCTCTAAAAAAAAAACTCATGGTGTTTGTAGGTAGAACTTAGCATAAAAGCATTTTTTAGCATAACAAAATTGAGTTTTCTACATGCAGGCATTTCAATAAGTTGCTAACTTATTTAAAAAAGTTAATGCACCATAAAAATAAAAAACCTTCACTTATATATTTGAGGATTTTGAACAAATACGTTTGTCACTGCTCAACAACAGAAAATATCAAGTGTAAATTTGAATCAACATCCTCATTTCAGTTTAGCAAGGATCATTTGTGAGTAGGATATATGTAAAAAGATAAGTTAGAGTAACTTTTGTCAACTAGATATTATCAGAACATCTAAATGAAAACTAGGTTGCTTCAACTTAATTGTTATCAGAGGTCAACGTAAAATATGATGGTTCGCTAAACCAGTTGCGTTAGTCAGACTTAAAATGACATGTAGGATGTACTCAATAATAGAAAAGTTGGTAACTTAGAAAGCTGAGTGAAAATTATTACGATCCCTTTTTTAAGCTAAGCCAACAAGTCATTTTTTAGAGTGTACAGAACTGACTCCGTCGGTTTGTGAACTGCTTGAAGTGACTGATTGCATCTGTTTTGCCTCACCTGAGTGATAAGCAGACTGACTTTGTCTTAGTAACATGACTGTGTTGCATCCAGATATTTAAGCACTCAGCATTCCTCCATGTAGCACAAACACAGTTTTAGTTACAGTACGTGGATGTTGTGAGAGCAGCACAGCAGGGAAGTCTGTGTTTTTTAGGAACCACTACAGTGTCTGAACAACATAAGGCTTCAACCCTCCTATGTAGTTATGTTAAGTGACTCCCTCCTTTAGTTCCCAACCTTCAGTGGCACTAGTTTATTTAGACTCTAAAGAATCTATTTGGTTTTGGTTTGACTTCCTCTGGACAATACTCATACTCGGTACTAAACAATTTATTTTCTGCTTTCTTCTCTTCTGCACATCTAAGCCACACTTCTCCACCTCCACCACCTAACTCTAGTTAGGGTCCCTTTACTGGACTGCATCAGATCCTCAATGCATGGAGCTACCGTATCCTTTAGTTTATAGTAATACAGACACATTTCTGAAACAAGAACAACAGGAACACGATGTTTGCAGTGCTGCAGTACATCTATTTCAGACTGTGTCGACATTTCTGCAAGTTGCGCAAGACCTTTCCTCTCTGAGAGCATATTTTTGGGTTTTTTTCTGTGCTGTGCCCTTTGCCACAAAGGGAAAGGAGGTAATAGCTTTCACTAATTTGGCCCTGGGCTGTGCAGTCAAAGCCATATGCCAGAGTGAATCTGTAAAGCTAACATTAGGCAGCAGCTATCGGAGGCTAGTGGCTGTGGGCTTTGACATCCTGTATTACACCTAATTGCCACCAGACATTACATCGAAGTCTCTGCAAAAATCCCCCACAACCACCTGCTCCCCGCTCTGTTTACCTTTTAAACCGGGGATAATGCGGGGGAGAGCGGGGCGAGAGTCCCTCAGTGTTATTTTCTGACACCCGAGCTGAGGATTGGGGAACTGGAATGTCAGGAGAAATTTGAATTTGAGACATGTTAGGATAGTTAAGGGGTATCCCCCGGTGCATTGTGTTGCAGTAGTACGATGTATACTTTTCTGATTTATGTGTTTTTATAGGAGTAATGAGAGAGGGAGAAAACAGGGCAGGGGTAATATGGAGGCATAACCATAATTAGATGAATTATAAGTTTCACAGTCATTTCTGTGACACGGGGGAAACTTTTAATAAATATTACAGCAAGAGGAGCATTAATACACGCGATGCACGAACATTTGGTTGTGGCGATGACGTAGTGAGTGAACATTTAGTGAACACTATAAGAAATGCCGGTGTCTCTAGTCGTGGACTAGATCAGCACAGCTTCCTCTGTCTTCATAAAACACGAGTCAAGCACAACACACACACATTGCTCACAACATTACTGCCTGGACACAAGAACCCAGTTATCGAACAACAGAGTGACCTCGTGGCTTCGCTTTGTAAGGGAACCAGGAAATTCTGCTGCAAACTTAATTCAATTTCTCTGTCTGGTACACTTGGATACGAACTCTATATTCAGGACGTGATGTAAGCGATGTGGCTGTTGGTTTTGATGTATTTTGGTTTGAGTGGTTGGCTTCAGTGACAGCCCACAGACTCGAACCTAATAAATCAAAATTTTCTCTTCCAGCTCTTTAAGTTGTTTATTTTTGTATTGGATCTCTACAATCAGTGTAATTGTCTTAAATACGAGACTATAAACTATGAGCAGCACTTTATTGGACATATCTCTTCAGATAGATACTAAGTCTTTTTCTATTTGCTTTGCAAACTGCAATATTTATCCAAGTACTTAAATATTTAAACTTAAACATACTTACTTAAATATAAAGTTAAATATCCAGCAGCAGTAAGTATATATCCTTATATTTGAGCAATTGTTTTGCAAATGAACAAATGTGGGAGTTTCTCCTTTGTTTTTCCTGCAGCCTAGGAATGTTGGTTGATGCACATTAAACTGTGCTCTTGCAGCTTTATTAAGAGAAAATGAACAAAACATACAGCAATATAAATAAACAACAAAATATAGTGGAGCTGGAGAAAACCAAATGAATACACACTGTCTGCTCTCCAACCCACAGAAGACTCATTACTGACAAGGTCAGAACAGGCCCAGACTTTCTGCCCGTTTCCAGGCTGGGCTCCTCCGTTTGAGGACCCATGAAGAAATCTACTTCCAGAAGGATTCCACACTTGTTTGCATTAATAAATCTAAATCATCCTAATCCAATAAAATGAAAAGTGAGTATAAGCATATATGTTGTGTGTCATTCTAGAGACTGCCCTGATGTCTTTGTGAGAACAGACTGAAGAGAATATATAGGACATGAAGGAGAATAGTGTTATCTAAACGTGGCTGAGTGGTTATGTAAGGTTATAGAGTACCGTTAAATATAATTGAAGCTCAGTAAAACACTATATTATAGAACCAGTCCCACCCCTTAAGGAAACTTATGCATCTGAATAGACAGACACAGAACAATATTCAAGCTGTAGTTTAGCGAACATTTGTCACCGCGTGTGTCACATTGTGTGCGCGAGTGAAAGCGGCAGACAGAGAAAGGTAGAGGAGATTTACGGCCCTAATCAAAAGCTGGCTCATGGCTGGAAATGTAGCGTGAATGATGTCATGAAACTGTCCCCACTCTGATGCTGTGATTTATCACACAATACGGGGAGTCATAAAGAACGCCAGTAAAGTAAAAAAAAAAAAGAAATCAACAACATGGACAAACGTTCACAAGGTGTCCTGTGTAGTGGAGGCCGCGCGCACGTCCCTCCACATTTTCTTGCCAGAAAAGCAAATAAATGTAGATGTGGATATTTTCTTTTTCGCGTCGGATGTTACACAAACTTGTTGCCCTCCGGGTCGATGCATCACGCCGGCAACCCTTCATCAGCACGGATAATTACACTGTCTGTGAATTCAGCGCAGTTGTGTGGTAAATATTGTTGCTGGGAATCAGGTTGTTATTCCCGCGGTGGTTCTACACAGTGCAGGCCTTCCTGAGACGAACCCAAGCATATCCCATGTGTCACTGTGTATCTGTGCTGAGAGGAAGCATGACTAACTGCAGCTTGGCACTTCATTAAACAAATCAGTGGAACGCTTAAGCCCCGACCCAGCGGGGTCTCAGAGAGAAGTTGTGGAGTAGTGTCCATTTCTTGTCTACTTATGGAAAACACATGGACTTATTATATATTGGACTGTATTTACATGTACTTGTTATTTAAAAATAAACTAATTAAATGAACTGACAGAACATTTTCCAGCAGTTTAGCTTTTTTGTATAATAGAATAAATATAAAAACTGAGCACTCTGGATTCACAACCCTGTTTTCTCTCGTGTGAAACGTATGAAGAAATATTCTCGAGTTTTTTTTGTTATAGAGAATATATTTATGTTGAACAGAGAGAGCCGCATTATTCAGTCGCTCATATTAAAAACTGATTTCTTCATAGTAATGACGATGAGACCGCTTTATTGTTCAGGACAAACTCAGACAATTTACACGTTTACATGTGCTGTCAGAAAAATAATCCCATGGCACAGAGAGCATGTCGGAGCACAGCCTAAAATAGAACAGGGAATCCTGATGCTTGTACTGAGAGGGGCGGGAAACACCTCCTCCTACACGTGTGTACCCCTGAAACACGCACACACACACACACACACACACACAGAAACAGCAGGCTTAGCTGTAATAAATGAACTGCCACGGTGGTGCTATTTCAGCTCGGGTGACTGGAACAATGCAGAGGTGGAGGCACAGTTGGGGCAGCAACCAGATGTTCCCCTGCTTGTCTCCTGTCGCAGACGCAGACAGACAGGTAGGGCAGATTGAGCCTCGTCCTGATTTATTTTTAAACACTCTCTTATTTTTTGCTAACCCTGGCTTTCAATTTTTCTATTTCTGGAAATATGCATAAAGCATGAGGAATAGAGTTGATGCATCTAAAATTTAGGTGATAAAATTAGATATTGTTTGGTGGTAACAGGCTTGCAGGAGCAGATTAAAGCCATGCACTTGCTGTTTGCCACAGTTCTACTAAGAAACACGAAACCTGTAATGAGATGTGTGCAAATGCTGAAGAAACATCATGCAACACAGTGTTTGCCCTCTCCGTGGTGCTTTTTACTGTTTTTTTTAAATGGGCGGCATCTTTTCATGCCTCTGTTTTAATGTCTCTGTCAACTGATCATTCATTTAATTTGATTTACTGTGAAAGACGTTGTCACATCAAACCGAGCCACTGAAAGCAGTGACACACAGGTTAAAAAACAAAGACACATGACTGTGCATACTTACAGGACACTGAGACTTTAGATTTATACTTCTGCCAAAAAGTAAAATACTTGGTATATTATTTGTATTTGATTTTTTGGGGGATGGTTTTAAGCATCTGTGTTTGGTCTGAGCTTGTGAACCTGGACATCCTCAGCAACTTGACCATCTGCTGAGGAGTTTTACGACAGTTACTGGACCTCTGTTAATTTTTTTTCTTTGGCTGAACCTCACCAGCAACAGTTGATCAAGCAGATCTTTTTAATCTTCAACCTCAGTCCTTCCCTCCTGCCGTGTAGATTTACTCCCAGTGCCACCACAGCTTCTGCCGCTGCACTCCATGCCCACCCAGGTCTGTGAAGAGACCTGGTCTGGTTACCCAGCGTGGAGATGATGGATTGACGGCTCATTTACTGGAAAGGCTGAGGCCTCCGGGTAAACAAGCACAGAGCTGTTTTAAATATGGAGGAGACTAGAACGAAAGGGAGAAAGTGGAACGCGGTTTGTTCCGTGTGCATGAAAACGTTATCCTGACATGTAAAAACTGTGTCCAGTTGAGTTTCTAAGCTGATACTCATCTCTAAGTCACGTAAATATAACACATTAGCTGATGACATTGATATTTGATGTAACTTCATGCTTCAAACCGTGAATGCCACCATTAAGAAACGCTCTGGGATCCTCGATAGTAGTGGCATTGTTTTCCCTCCATCCTGCCGTCATTTTCCTGCTGTAGGCCTACTGAGCAATGATCCATGGGAAGCCAAATCAACAAGGAAATTGGACTAGATCTTTGCCCTCCTTAACACAGCATAAAAGCCATTTTGCTTATTACCCTGCCACAAGAAACATTCGCCAGCATTACTCTACGATTGGTCCTGATGGCAGTAATTTCATCTTCTAACAATGTGAATCTGACAAATTAATTTCTCCTTCTGCAAAAAAAAAAAAAAAACCTCCAGTTCGGCTGTGACAAAAATGGAGACAGACAAAATGAGATAATTTAGGCGACTGTGAATGATGATTAAGCAAAGCTCCAACAGTCTGGGTCGTCCAAAGACAGGAAAGCCTACGTTACCTGAAGAAAAACTGCTCCAAAGTCTTAGCCATATAAATGTGAGGAAATTAATTAAATGCTGGGCGGGTGGTTTGGCGCCATGGAAAGAATACACACTTTAGAGTTTTGTGCCAAGCAGCCGAATGGACAAAATGAAGGTGATCAGTCATATTTTGCTGCTTTTTGACATTAAGCATATGCTTTTTTTTAAGAGGTCAGCTAAGCAATTTAGACAAATTGGACAAAATTGCAAAGGTAAACACAGGGAGAGGTCTCATAATGTTTCTTTCACCCTCTTTTTCTTTCCCTCAGTCTCATTCTCAGACACTTTTTTGTTTGGTAAATCCCTTACCTGAATTTTCTGTGACGGTACAGTGAGACAAAACAACTCCGTCACGGGCAGGACTAGGTTATGGTGTTTGACGGCACTACCACTGAGCCAACTCAAACTGCACTCCAGCCCCAGAAAGTAATTATACAACTACTGGAACTGCTGGTGGTGTACATTACTGACAACAGCATGTGAATTCAAGCATTTATTTTAGATGTGCAGTACATTTCTTGTCAGATATTCTTGTAGAGGGTGCAGCACTACTATAGAGCCGTTTGACAGGATACATGACCTTTCGGCTGCAGGACAGTCAGTGGTCAATATGTGCAGTATGTGTGTAAAGAAACAGTGTTTGGTGTGAACATAATCCAGCTGAAACTAACTTTGTTATATTTAGCCAGTGAACACTGACATTAAATCGCTGCAGCTCTGACATTTAGTAGTGTTCAAGACACGGGTGGAGTGTCGGGATAGTGAGACAACCAGGCCGCGGCCCTCATGGGAGGGTGCACTATGCTTGCACTGGTTATGGTTACACAGGTAATAGGTGTGGGCTGAACTTCATCCCCCGTATGTTGTTGGTTGCGTCAACGCTGGAAAATATAGACGGATATATAGAGTATGGGATCTACTGATGTTGTACGGACGTGACAGCTGTTCCCCAGGGATTGATCTGAGTGGCTGCGGGGTCAGACTCAATGCCCCGCTCTCAGTTCGACTTGTCAGCTGAGATCAGGCCAGTACCTTTTAGCACCATGTTTCCATGTGGTACAATAATGGCAAGATGGATCATTGGCAGGAAGCACACACACACACACACACATGCGCTGAACCCATTGCTAACACCTTCTGGGTCTAGACATGCGTGCAAGGTGCTGAAAAGTGCGAGTGCGCTGTTAGGTGATTGGTCATGCTGACCGCAGAGTAGGGTTTTCACAGGGAAAGTAACAAATACAGGTTGCTAAGACACTCAAACGAAACCTGCTGCTGTTTTTCTATTCTTTTGTGCCTTTTTTCGTCTTACTTTTTCCTCTCCTCTCGGAGCCCGCAGGAATTCCTCGGCCAGTCTTCGCTTCCTTTCGCCAGCTCCGGTGAGGCAAGGGTTCACATTTGACAGGTTTTCATGCCACCTTATTAGCTCAAATCATCATTAGGATGATGATTGTGGCCACACGTTTAGTAACACAGGCCGTGTAGAAATAAAACATTAACCGTTCCTTTAAGTGCAGAGCCCTTGAGTCTGCTCAGTTTGTTGTCATCTATTTATCTAATGACTCCTTCACAGTTTAGACAGTGGGCTAGATTCTGTCCACTCCTGTATGCCTAAAAAAGCACAGTCCTGCCATAACCCTAATCACCTAATTGCCCTGCCCTGCCTCATTAGAAACAAACTGGAAAATCGCCTTAAGTGGCCGAAATTAATGAGACCTTCACATTGTATGCTGAGTCATCAGTGGCGTGAGTCAGGGCGACATCACCTCAGAGTAAACGGCTGCTCCATAAACTGTCAATGGGCATTTTGGGCAGGAGCGGAGAGGCTGACGATGACCTTCTGACCATCATTATACACTGTGTGGTGTGTGCGACTGTTGTGAATCAACATATATAACGAGTTATGCCTGGAAAGGCTCAGTCAAACCTGAAAGCTAAGGTTTTCACTTAGCTCCTAGACCATTAGTGACATAGCGGCTAGTGTCGGGGACAGTGGGAGAGAACTACTGTAGCTTTCTAACTACTTAGTAATGTCAGTAAACAAACTTTACACGGTGTCGGGCGATGTGCATCCCATTCCCTCAAACCTCCTGCCTGCTTGGTCAAGAGTCTGAAAACGAGTAGATTTACTTTGTTGTTAGGGGCAAGTAAACAAGTGATGCCGACCATATTTAAAGGCATTCGTTTCACTGCGTGATGCAGCCGATCTAAACGTGCTGAGCAGCAGCAGCAGACGGGTTTCAGTCACAACACTGACACACATACTATTTTCAACAAACGCCTCACCTTAGATTGACCCCGACAGTGAAATCCATTCAAAAAGGCAAAAAGACTGAAGCGATGACCCCATTATTTTTCCCATCAGCCACTTCACTGCCCTCAAAAGTCGTAGGGCCGAGGCCCGAGCGTGATGACTTCATTGTGTTGCCTCCCATGGCGCTGCATTCCTACCTGTTGCCTTTTGACCTCCAACATGCTGTGTGGAAGGAGGACACGTGTCCCCATTGCAGAGGAGATGCTCATATGCCGTGTTAAAACAAGCTGTAAGGTATCAACACTGTCAAGGTCGTTTTTGGATAATGTGAGTAGAAGTTCGGTCTTTGAGCTGCGGGGGCTGGTTGTAACATTTACAGTTATGTCGGCAACTCCTCTGTTTTCCTTTTCAATCTACATACATCTATATATGTCAGTTTAGTGTCTGCTTGAATCTCATCTTTCACCTTTCTTCCTCCCAGTCCAGCATTTCCATGCCCAGTTGTTCCTTCTGCTCCCTCTAATCCTAAATGGCAGCTTTTCCAAGAAAAACACAACAAGTTGAAAGATACAATATGTGTGCATTTCATTACAGCGTCAGCGTGCCAGCGTTGTATGTTCATGTAGCTGTGCAGTTGCGTATGTTCAGGTAGGCTACTGATGGCTGCACAGGTGATGCAATGTGACAAGAAGAGCTTTGTGATCATGTGAGAGAAGAGATTTCGTACTGCTTGAATGTCTTTTCCAACTGCTCTCAGCTTCTTGGAGAAAACGTCCATGACAGCAAATCATCCAAGCTGTCAACCCCAGACTTTTGGGAGTTGCCCTTTTTTTGGTTTCTTGTGGAGCACTTCATGAGAAGATCAAAGCTATTTATTCCTGTGTCCTCAGTTCAGAAATCACCATTTACAGAAACGTTATTCTAAACAGGTTTCAGGAAATCGGAATAAATCAGATCTACTCTGAATTGCAGATAAGTTGTAGTAGAACGATGAAGTTCTCCTCCCTGCAGTAGGCCAACCATCTGTCTCTCATCTTCTGAAACTATTTACTGTTCACTTCCCCTCTGCCTGCCATCCCTCTGTGGGAGCCTGAGGTGTTGATTGTCGAGGAATGATGGTTTTAGCGATTCCTTTCCCTATTCCGACCTTAGTTTTCAGCCTCGGGTGACATAACTGCAGCCAGGCCGTATGGTGGATTGAGCCATTCAAGCATGTGCTCAAGGTAAAGTAAAGTAAAGGTAGACATCCTCTGCAGTCATGGACGAAGTAGCTGGTTGTTTGTTCTTGGCAGCCAAGTTAGCTCCAGTAATAGTAGTAGTAGTAATAGTAATAGTATTTTTTGAGAGACAAATCAACAAATGAAATATTCAGGTTGTGATAATAAGCTAAATGAAACCGGATTGGACTCTTTGACCTTCTGCAGTAACTTTTGTGAACATGTGAAAATTATCCTAAAGTATGTGAATTTTTGAGAATCCGATTCTTCGTTTCCAGCTAGTGTCTCTGTCACAGCTTGCCCTGGCAGGCAAAGGCATGTTTGGGCATGCAGTGCATACAGAATACAGTTTTTAAATGACCATTTAATGTATTATGGGACTAAAAGCTGTCCAAATCTGCCTGGCACCAATGTGAAAAAGGAACTGCTCCTTAAATAATAACAAGCATTGCTGGCCTATTTAAGATCATGCCAGAGCATCTCTATTGGATTTAACTGTGGTCTATGCCACTTAAAACCTTTTTTTACTGTTTAACCATTCAGAGTTGGGCTTGCTTTGTGTTTGGCTCATTGTCCTCCTGCACAACCAGAGTGGGTCATGAACAGATGGGAGATGTTCTGGTAGAGCACAGAATTCACACGACCACCACCTTGTCTCGCTGTTGGTATGATGTTCTTGAACGGCTGTGTCAGTCATACACTACATGTAACAGGACACGAAAAGTCAAACCTTTGTCTCATCAGTCCACATAATAGAAGCCGTTATGTTCTTTTTGCTTTTTTTGTCTTTGTCTTTTGTCAGCAGTGGCTTTCACCGTGGAACGCTGGACGCCATCTTTGCCCAGTTTGTTGAATCACGAACACTGACTTTAACTGAGACGAGTGAGGCCTTCAGAGGTGGCTTCGAGTTCTTTGCCGTTGTGCTCTTGGAGTCATTTTGACAGGCCTGGCAACTCCTGGGTAGATTTCCCACCAAATATAAGATCGGATATTTTAGCTGACGAGAAACAGGGTGTGTATCGGATATTTAGGTGAACAAAAATACGTTACCTGGGAACATTTCATTGATATGTTCAGTATCAACGTTTTTGCCACTTGTCATTCACGTTAAATGTGAACATGATGGTCATTACATTCCACAAAAACGTAATCGAGTCGTAAATACGTCCTGTAACAAAAACCTTATCGGGAATGCAGTTCCGTCCTATACGAACGTCAGAGACGCGGCTTCTCTCACTGTGGTTTGCTGGAGCCTTAAAGCGAAGAATGAGAATAAGTACTTCACAGCACTTTTTCAGAGCACTGCATCTCATTTGATTTGGGTGAGAGCCATTCAGAACTAATACCTGTAAGCCCTATAACATGGTGATTTGCAGCGGCTGGAGTAAGAAACGTGGATTTATCAATAACAGGGCTAACCAGGCTCATATGGAGACTTAGGATTTGGATGAGGATGAGGGGCACACTGCGGGTTTAGGTGAAATAGAGGTTATTCAATAAGCGTGTGGTTGTTATTCCTAAAGGCAACCAAGGGAACTTATAGGCTGTCAGTGAGCGGGCAATGACAGTCTCATAGACTGACACTCCAGGTCTTTCCCATGGGGGAAATGGGTGGACGACCTGCTTGTGCATACATCCATGTGCTCAGTATACTGTATGAACACAAATATATGTAGCTGTGCTCTAAGAAAGTTCCCTTACATGCATGTATCTGGTATTATACTGGGTCAAACAGGGTTTATAAACCTGCTAGCTTTTTGAGATAACTAACATGGTATTCTAATTCTGTCAGGTGGGACATTGGAATTTAAGTTGTTAGGTGCCACGTGGTGTAGTGTAGTGTAGCTAGAAGGACCCGGGTTTGATTCCCTAAGTTGCCCTGTGACGGACTGGCGACCTGTCCGGGGTGTAAACGACAGACTGGCTCCAGCCCCCTCCGTAACCCTTACAAGAAAACATTTTTTATACATTTTCTGAGGAGAATTTGTAATTATGATACTTTTACCTAAAAAAATAACAGTACTTTCAGCCAGAAGGTTTTACTGTGTGTGACTGAAGACGAGGTGCAGCCTGACAGTTGCTCATCTAACATTAAGTGAAAGTCTACTGTACATCCCTGCATTGACCCTGGACACTGAGAACATGCACTCAAGCACACACACACACACACACACACACACACACACACACACACACACACACACACACACGCACAGTGACGTAAGGTAAACAAAAGCCACTTATTAAATCTCCTTCCCACTGTCTTTGCATCATTCCCGGGTCCTGAGCCAGGGAAGTGCTGTATAATGAACAGCAGAGTTGAAAGCTGCTCTCCACACAGCGGGAGACTTCTTTACACTGTGAAGTGTTTTTGGCCCACGCCATCTCCTTTCCAATCTCTAAGGACAAACCAGGAGCAGACCTGGCAGATGGTTGTGATAAGATAAAGCCACCTCCACAGGGAATGAATGCGAGAACACACGCTAACCAAGCTCTGTAGCTGTTTACCGGGACAAACCATCCTCATGCTCCATCTTGTACTTTAGTCCATTAATCATTGTCAGAGTTTTGATTTCTGAGTGCATTCATTTATTTGCCTAATGTGTGACTACGTTTTATCGTCCATCATTCATCACCACTAATTTAAAATGCTGACAGAATTATTTGTTCGGTCTTTTCTATGGAAAAGATGGGAAAAGACTGGCCTGGTGGCCCACAAGCTTCAAAAACACACCCATGAAAGTGATGTCAGTTTCTTCAGGCTTTCCACATGTGGAGCGACATCTAATTCTCCAGCGAGACCCTCGAGAAAACCCTCAAAAACATTGACATATGCTCGGCGAATCGAGTTGTGACTGTGGTTGTGTGGCTAATTAGAGCCAATGTGGCCACACTGTTAATCACCTCCACCCGAGCCTTCTCACAGTTTGTTAACACTGGATCCCTGAGATTACCTAGACCTAATGGACTCATTAATTATACACACTTTACTGTGTTTTTAATTAGTCATCTGTTCATTTAGCAAATCAGCGGTGGGTGTCTTGCAGCCAGGAGCTCCGTGTTATGTAGCGTTACTCATAACAGCTGCTCAGTGGCCAGCTTGAAAAGGGAGAATAAATGATGTGTCAGGGACTGGAGCAACTGTGAAAAAGAGAGCGGGGGTGTGCGTCTGCTTTGTTTCCAGCGTGTTTGTTTTTGGTGGATTTGTCTTAGGAATAGCCGTGTTCATTGTCTGACTGCAGCACATGACAGTGTTTGTTCGCCAGTTGAAACGTATCGGAGGCCGGCGCAGCTCGATCTGGAGAGAAGGTGCTCGGAGCGCTAGAGCTGATGTGTGGGCCTGTTCGTATCACGCGAATCTTGCCTCAGCACAAGTGGAAATGTTTTCCTAATTTGTATATTTTCTGAAGCAGAAACCAAAGCGCCTGTGTGTGTTAATTAGTGGCTGTAAAGTACTTCATGATGTAGTGCGGCGTTGCATTGTAACAAAGCATCGGGGGCCGTGTGACCACTCTTGCTTCTGCTACTGCTGGTTCCCACACAGGTCCTTGCTTATTTCATTTCTGCTTGGTAATAGGAGTCAGATGCAACAGTGTTTACAACAGGCCTGAATCAGTAACATGATGTCTAATTAGCTGCAAATGGGCGAAAAGCAGAAGCGGATATTTTTCCTCTGACTAGGCGTGAGTGGTGGTCTTAACTCTCTGTAGTCACTTCACGATTGCTTACATGGATCATGTTCACTGTAGGAAAGGAGGTTTAAGAGGTTCTGCCGGGAAGGTAATAATAGGTAATAATACTGTAATAGTCCTAGTTGGTAAATTCTTATGTTACGCAAATAAATAAAAGAAATCTTTTTTTTTTGACAATTTTTAAGCCCACAAACATTAGCCAATTAGCACTCACCTCCTCCCTACCAGTGAAGATATTCTTGTTCTTTACCAAAAGGCAGCATTTACTATCCATTATAATGTCTATTTGGTTTTTTTTGTCACCACATTTGCGCTGTTGAGAGTGTTCAACAAGTGTTCAAACAAGTATTCGAACATGCATTAAATAAAAAGTAAGAACATTGATTTTTAAGATAAAGTTTTTTGTTTCACCTGCTTAACATGCACTAAAAGTGTGCATGTAGTAGATAATAAGTGTTTACGACCCTGATATATTCAGGACACTGTGGGTATTTTTGAGAGAGATTCCTAGTTTTAGCTAAACAGGAGATTATTTCCATTTGAATAACAACTTTTCCAAACTATTATTTTGCGACAAACGTGATTCCAGCCCACACGTGTTCTGGTCCTGGGTATATAAAAGCCATTTAACACATCTAAAGATGACCTGTGACTCTGCTCATGAATGGTGACAAGGAAGGGGAGGCTCTGTTCTATTGTCCACTTCAATTAATCTTCACCGAGGACAAGGCCTCTTTTATCAATTTCCCTAGTAGTGTTTTATAGGGCTGTCCCCAGACGGGTGGGTGAGGATGGCCCCTCCATTCAAAGCGGTGCTTAGTGGGGTCAAAGGTTCTATGTGTAGGATGCCATGAAGAAGAATGAGGAGAGCAGGAAGTGTTAGGGTCACGACGAGAATGAAAGAGAGGAAGAAGCCCCAGCTGTACCACGGTGAACTTGAACTCAGCAATAAAAGTAGAAGAATAACCCAAGCTGAAAACACCTGCATCTTCTTTAATAATTCATAGGCTGCCTGTTTTCTCCTCACTGGACATTTGACTTGTTTTTTGTAACTGCAACTTACAGTTTGTTAGGAAATGCAGTTGATCACACAGTTCAGTTTCACATGAATTATAGAATCATATTTCTCTTCCAATGCTACGTTTCCCACAAACTCCCATTTTCCTTCCAGCGTCTGGAAGACACTGGCCAACTAACTATAGTGGCGGAAAGCCATAGTTAGTCTAGTGGTGGAACCTTTCCCATCATCAGATGTATACACATGTATTTCCATAGTACTTGGATGGCATGTCACACACGGTACTGTATGTATACTGTATTTACACTAGTTTAGTGCTCTGATTACAACCTCAGCATTTGTGTTATGTATGCTATGTTTTGCCAGATGTCACTGTTGGGATGTTCAGGCAGGGCACTGGTGACACACACACACACACACACACGGCATAAGCATGCACACTGGCACCAAGATTGTCTGCTTGGTGAAAGATCATGCAAATTATACATGAAGGCAGGAATAACAGGCCAGGACACAGTGATACATGTGCACATGTAGAAAGAAAGGGACACACTGTGTTAGCACTATGGAAGGTTTATTATCATGTGTTTCCTGGCCGTGAGCGTTTCTACAGGATGGTTTTCTTTTTGGTTTTTCTCAGCTTGAAGCCCTTCAGGCCCGTGTGACCGCTGTGACCGCCTTTTGTATGGGATGTGCCTTGAACGGGCATGAATAATTGCAATGGGTGGTTGGAAAAGAATGGCTGTGGAAGTGATGCAAAAGAAAGGAGAGCGTCCATAAATCCGCAATCACGCGATTCATAGTGAAAGTGCACTGGTATGAGGCAGACACGGGTGGGCAAAGACCACTGCACACACACACACCTGCTCGCTCCTGTGCTTTATGTGGCCCGTTAGTGGTCTGTCGAGGAATGCTGAACAGAACCACAAATGGACCAGACACGCAGCCAGACAACATAAAACTCAACAGACTGGTTTCGTCTCTCTCTGTTTTTGTCTTACTGCTTTTCTTCAACCCTTGTCTGCGTTCTTTCTCTCCTGGTTCCATGCTGCTGTATTTTTCTACTGTAACTTTTTGCTTTTTACCCTTTTGCCCCAAATATACAGTAAGACAACCTCGATCATATGCCTTTCTGTTTCCGATCCACGCTGCATAGCCTTTTGTATAGGTATTTTAACATATCAGGAAACCCAATAACTCTTACGTTAACCAACCCCATAAAATAATAATATATAATAAAATATGTAACTTTTTCTTTACTTTGTCGTGAAGTAACAGGCCCAAACAAACTGTAGACATAGGTAAGGTTTGGGTAGAATGGAAGGAGGAAAGGGGATAGAAAAAGGGGAGGAAGGGTGGAGAAGGCTCAGAAGAAAGGTTGACTAGCCAAATGAGGTAGACAAGGTAAAGCTGGGTGGGGTGAGCTTGTGTGAGTGTGGGGCAACAAGTTGAGTTGCCTTGGAAAAAGGGGAATACAAGGAATTTGCTTCTGGTCATTTGTAGCTTCTCTAGGACAGTACAGGCAGAAAACAAGAACATTAAAAAAAAATTAAAGGCAAATTACAGACAAATTGTAACAAGATGAGACTGTGTGTGTGTGTGTGCTGAGATGTGTGCAGTTTGTGTCCATATAGCAGCAGTAGTCTGTTGCAATCAGACACCAGTATTAGGAGTTTGGGCTTCTGCAGAAATATTTATATTATTATTTAGTTGAGCTTAGACTTGTCTCAAAATAATAAAGTGGTTCATATTTGCTTTTGTAGGCTCATACTGAAAACTGGCAAAGGAACATTCATAATAGCATTCTAATGAAACGTCTTTGTAAAACAATGCTAATAAAATACACAGAATAACATATAATTAAAGGCCAAATTAGATCAGAATGAAATTGATTTCACACACACTTTTGTTTACTAAAAGTCGTCTTTGTGCCAAAAACTTTATCATAACCAACATTGCCTCAACATAACCAAACTGTCACAATTTTTAACCAGATGTTGATATTATTTTCTGTAGGTGAGCCTCTATTGTGATGGATAACCTGACCTAACCTGACCTAACTTGATTCAGGATAACCTGCTGCCACAGGGGAACTGTCTGGGGACATGTGCCTATGGGTTTTCTTAGAATTTTATACCAAGAGGGAGGGGCCCATGGGTGGGGAAACTTTGCCAGCTCTTTTCCACGTGTGAGTGCTAGCACAGAGCACGCTGGGGGGCATTTATGAAGATAAACTAGTTAGGAACATGTATCAAACACCAACATGGCAGGTAAAAGGAATCAAGACACTTTGTCCTGTAATGCAAATGCTGCATGAAAACCGCAGCTCTACTGATTCAGCACATTACACGAGTTTTTATATCACTAAATAAAACACAGGTATTTGTGTTGCACTTCTCAAAACCAATGCCGCACGCCGTTTTACACACAACTGATATTAGCATCAAAAGCAGAATCAAAGGTAATGAAATAAGTTAAAAACTAAAATGGTACAATAACTGGAAAACCACAGTGCTTCTCAGTGCAAACGATGATTATAGCCTGAGCTCTGCATCCCGTTTTGATGGGGATGCTGCTTGACAGACAGTTAACATAGATTATAGGATCGGCTGTTACTCTTAAGCACAACACAGGCCTCATTAAAGAGCATCATGTTATGTGGTTGGGTTTGTTTGCCCTGCAGCTCACACACTAAACAGAGTTGCCAGGCTGTAAATGTTTCTAAAATGCAGATCAATACTAAACAGTGGAATAAATGGATTCTCATGGGAATTATGGTTGGGAGCTGTGCCACTGACGTAGGACTGGTCTTTGAAAAATGTAAGCCTGGACATGTGTTGACTTGCTCTCTGTCACACAATTGTGGGTCACAGAAGAAAAAGCCAATCACAATTAAAACATCATGCTGGTTTCGCAGGCATTCCTATCAGACAGTTACCATAATATGTATTTCCTTTTTCGTTCTCCATTGACGTTGACACTGCTCGTTTAACATTTCCACCATCCTACAGACAGGCTGGACTTTAGGCACAACCATTATTACCAAATAACGGCCCAAACTATCCCAGGACTAGTTGTGGTTTTCTCTGAATCTGGTTGTTACTGGTCACAAACGTCAGTTTGGAGCTTATTTTTCTCAGCTTCTTGTGCATATGTGTCTGAGCCGAATTTTCCAGCTTTACCGCCCATGCTCAATAGGCTGCCATAATAAGACCTAACTACATAAATGAACACTTTTGCCATCAATCTCTATGTTCTCGTTGTATTCTCAAACTCACGTTGACACTTTTTGTGACCGCAGGAGGGAAACATTAATGGAAAGCTGGCAGTCACATTGATCACGTCTAGTGAGGGTTAAATTTGTCAACAAAATCAATACAGGAAAATATGTAACTACATCATAGTATCACATAGCATACTAATCTTACATATTTAATATCCTAATAATTAATAAACATGAAATCAGCTTGTACGGCAATAAAATGGTTGAAATGGACGTTGTTTTTGCAAGAAATTGCACACAAATATTGAAAGTCTGAATGGAAAGTGTTGGTGGGTCTTTTTCAGTATTGCAAATTAAATTTTAATCAAAGATTTGGAATAAAAAGCATGTACACAGCATTGACCACCAGAGAAATCCCCATTCTCTACTCACACTGTGCTCACAGTTTGGCCTCCTTCCACATGTCATGTTGACCTTAACCCTGTATGTTGTCCCAGTCACAAAGGTGGAGAAGCAAAGAGTGGAGAAGAGGAAGATCTCCAGGATTGATGGATCTGTGGGAGACGGAGTGTCTGTGATTTCCTGCCGTCCCCCAAAAGTCTCAGCCACTGGTATGGAGATCATACGCTGATGCGCATGTTGGTCGGGTGCCAGACCTGTGTCTGTTCAAAAACTCTGCCTCCCAACTGTCTACCAGCCATTCTCCTCCAACTCATCCATTCTGGTCAAAGTGAGGCTTCGGGGACATTTCAGGACATGTTAAGTAGGTCAGTCCCTACAGAGGAACAACAGGTAGGATGACAGTCTGCTTTCAGATGAACCTGTATGTCAGCTTTTCCATCATGAGTTATACACAACGAGTGTTCGTTGATGTATTTTGAGGACACAGGAAATAGAATTATATTACTCACCTCGTGTATTAAAATAATCTTTGACTCAGAATTACATGAATGATGCATTTAGAGGTGAAAAAATGTTTGCCGTTAACATCAGTAAATATTAATTTGCATCATTCTGGGAGTAAAAAGTCAAGTAAAAAGCAAAACCAGACATTGTCTGAACAATTCCGCAACACTTGTCAGACAATCTGAAAACTCATGGTATCGAGGACTAATACATACAATTATTTACAAATGACCCCTCGCTTTCTAAGTGATGATTGGACGTGAGGCTGACTTAAATAAAGAACAAGTTAAACAACAGAGCGTTACTGTTTATTGTAAGTGAGCAGATTAGGCCTTTAATTATGGCTGATTAGGACAGTTTAAAAGAAAAAGGGTTTGTTTTACACCACATATACAATATGCCAGTTTCAGAGTATTGCACCTAATCAAAGCTTCAAACTTACACAGACAAATAAATGAGTGAGTTTTTGTCCATTCTCCTGAATTGCACACCTCATGAGCTTGTAATCATCATGCCTAATTTGCACTTCAAAAGAAACATGGCTTCTCTGTGGCTTGGAATGATGTTTCTCCTTCAAACCTTTTTTCTTATTTCAAATACGTTTCAGTGGGATAGAATGGATCGGGTCATGGGAGTGCTCTGTCCTCACATTTTCATTGTGCATTTGAGTCTAACGTTCATGTAGGTAATGCAATGTGTATGATGATGATGATGATGTTTTCATGTCTGCTGTAATGCAACTCACAAGCCTACAGACAGAGCAGGAACCGTGAAAGAGTTTGAATGTTGGAAGATTAAACACAGAGGACTGAACTCACCAAAGCCAAATAATGAAAGATCGTGACGAAAACTCAATACTCAACATGTTGTCTGTCCAATCTGTACATGAAGAGACAGTAGGGACTGTAGTTTGGTTGGTGAAGCAGTTTGTCTGCTGGCAACTGTGCAGAAATTTTGCACATGGGATCAATAAGTTATTTGATTATTATTAAACTATTGGAACTCTGCTTCGCTACACAGCGTTGCAGCTTCGTGTTCTAATTGGTGAGTATACAGTAGACTCTATTACGATATGCTAACTATGGCCAAAACTACAGAAATAAGACCAGAGCTGTATCTACCGAGGATGGCACAAGATCCAGACTCAAGACGGTGTTCAATCTAAGGTAAGAGCTGCATAAACCTCACATCATGACATCACTGGATACAGACACAGGGAAATCCTTCCATAATACCTTTTGCAACTTCTGCTCGGTCTTGTTTAGATAAAAGCCGAGATTCCAACCACAGCTTGGTAAACTCTGAGGTAAATGTGGAGATGCACTCCACTGCACTTCAATCAGAATAGGAAATGCGAACCACGTGAAGAGCTGAAGTCCAGTCACTTCTCAACAGTTACTGTGGCTGTGGTGTCCCTGAACGCGTCCTCGCTCGCCTGTGCATTCACTGCCTCTGCTGACTTTTTCAATCTCTCTATAAGAATTTAAAGGAGGAAGCCTGTGTGAAAATTGAATGTACTTATTATTATTAGGAGTTATTGTTGATTTAATGTGACTCCTTGCACAGGTACAGTAAAGGCCACACCGTTGGTGAATTGACTTCGTGCAGCTGCCTTCTTGGAGGCATGTTCTAGAAAAAGTTTCTGCACATGTTACAAAGACCTGACTGAATCCACGGCTCAGCCCACACACTTTTTCCAGCGGTTTCTGGCCTTGGCAGTCCTTTACCCATGCCAGCACCCAGACCCTGTCTAATATGAGAAGGTGATGTGCATAATTTGTTATATATGTATTGCTTAAAATCTAAAATATATATACAGAGCAAAAATGACAAGCCCGCTGGCCTCAAAACCACAAAGAATAACAGTTGAGTTTAAGCATTCTGGCTGCTCGCATCTGATTAGGACAAACCTTTTTTTCTCCTTTACTCCATCTCTTATTTTTTTATGTCAAAATGGCTGCAGGCTTTCCATAAGCACCTTTGAGAAATGCAGGGAAAATGAATTTGTGGCCATAAGATACGCAGTTCGTATATTGAAGGCACGTTGAGGGAGGTCACCGGATCGCTTCTAGTCTATCAGGACCCAGTGTAGTTAGGTTGCCCCACTACACCACCACTTAGCTTTTGTATTTCTTAAACCTCATTATTAGATTCACTTTCAGATGTTTCCTAATAGATTCTGAATTACATTTGCATGTGAGCCAGTGGATGGGCAGAAAGACTGATGTTTCTCACAGTTAAGTGTGTAAATGATGACTTCATGGTACATTGACGTTGTGAAGGATGGGTCATGGACTCCGGTCTTGACCCCCCCACCCCTTCACCCCTCCGTCTCAATCTGATGCTCGATTAGCATTCGATTTTGTGGGATTTTCAGGCACGGTGCAAATCTAACCTAAAGAATAATCCAAATACCTCAGCGTCTGCTTCTGGTCCCTGTAAAAACATAGTTAGAGCGAGGAGATGTACGGTGCGGTCGCCGCGCCGTGTGCAGACACACACTGTAATTGGAAGGATCAGTGGAAAGGGGAATTTGAGACGAGCCAGAGCAATTTGGGGGGATGACAAGATATTGTGAACGACTGAAGAGAGGACGGCAGCAGGTGAGAGTGATTTGTTGGACGTTTTTCTGGTTACACTCCAGGGCTGCCTCTGCCTCACCTGCAGCTGAAAAACGTCGCTGCCCTGTAGACACACATAGACAGAACATTCGCAGACTAGTTTTAACTTTGTTGAAGGCCCAACACACAACTCGAGGAAATACCGATAGACAAAATGCAAGAAGAAATCTTCACTTATTTGTGTTCCACATGTTGTAACGGGAGAAACATGGGAAACGGACATTCCCTGATTTTTGCAGCACATTTCTCTGTGTTACGGAGAATTTCTATTTCACAGAATGGAGAACGCAGCTGATTCCTCTGACCTGAAATCAGTCAGGGGTTTGAATGTTGTGCTTTTTTACCGGCAGATATGTAGCTATGCATGATATGTTTGCCTACATGTGCCTCTTTCAAAGGTTTTTGTAGTAAACCTAATTATACATCAATGAGCATGTTATGGAAATTATTTTTTCTATGAATGAATCTATTAATGGAAAATGAGTTGCAAGGGCCTAGTTATGGTGAATGGCTCACGTAGGACAGTGTTTTAAGATTGGATAGTTTGTTGTAGCTATGTGAGTGACTGGATGGAAGCTACTGACTAACTTTTTTTTCTGTTTTAGACATTAATAATCTGAAAAACTGCATGGTCACAAAATCGGGATCAGTGCTTTCAAGTTTCAGCTCTTATCAGTATAATTAATACTAAATAATTAATTAATGAATGTGTCTATTCATGTTTACATAATTAACTTAACACTTTACAATAAAGTAGATTGTTGGTAATATTTACTGTTCATTATCATGGAATCATTATCAGTAATGTCACACAATCAAGAGGCTTTTTTTATACAAACATTCCTGAGCTTATTTAATATGTTATTTGTGAACAAAACAGTCTCCGGCCTCCTCTGCCCATATGGAATGAAGCAGGACGTTCCCATTAACAAGCCGCGCCTCTGTTGTGTGATGAAAACGACCGAAGGCATATGTAAGATAACATGAAGACGTGAATGAAAAAGACAAAATTAGATGTAAAAAAATAAATTTTTAAAGGTAAAGAGACTGAAACATCTATTAAAATCACTTCACAGACGTTTCGGAGTCTACTGAGAATTAAGGCCTTCTTTTTATTAGATATTCATCAGCACTACTGAAAACCTGAGTGCACTTTAACCATGGTTATTTTTGTCCCATTTCCAGTGTAAACATTCACCACCCAAAAAACATATACTCTGCTTCTATGGATTTGGCTGCGTCTCGTTCAAATAAACTGATTATAATTTTACATGGAACTACACTGAGTCTGTAATTGCCGTATCTGCAGTCACTTTGTTAGAGTAATTATGTTTTGTCTGTCAAATATTTCACGCCGACGCACACACACACACACACACACAGGTATTAAAAAGTGTGGTAGTGTTTCCCACCGTTCAGGGAGATGTAACGTAGCTGATCTTGGCAGGTCATCACACAGGAACTGAGAGAGCTCTCTGTCGGCAATCACAGATCCTCCGTCCGCCGTGCACAGCGCTGTCGCTGCTGACGACGTCCTTCATCGAGTCTTAGCTCTGCTCAGATCAGATAGAGTTCTAAGCCTTGGCACGCGCATGCTTTTTAAAACTGGTAAATAAAACTCCAGAGCTGTACATCCACTATCTCACCACTGTTGCAACCCGACTAACCACAGACAAATACAGAAGGTCATCCACCTCCTACTCAGCGTTAACACACAATAGGTTTGCACTTTAAAACACGTGGACAGAAGACATGCGCATCATCAGTGATCACTGATGTCTTTCTTTTGCATTATTTAATGCACTTGTCTTCAGTATATTCAGGTTGGTGTATCGATGAGAAGGTCGAACATTAAACATGCCTCGATGGGAAATATCTCACGATACCATTAACGTTACATTAATATTTCACTCTGTTCATTGACTGACGACTGTTACTCCAAATAACTCACCATCATCACTGTAAGAGCATCACTGCCTGTTGAACTTCAATGTGAATTTGTTGACCTGTGTACACGTACGTGCTGATGCGTTATTTTTTTCTAACGTGCAGTGATTTCAACTGAAACTCTCAAAAAGCTGAAAAGAGAGCGAGTGCCAGCAACTCCTATTCATAAAGAGCCCAGAAGAGTTCATTGATAAAAAACAGGCTGCACTGAAGTAGGAGCGAGAGGAAGTGGATGAAAAGGAAAGAATGAGGTCACCGAAACTGATTAAAGGGCATTTCAGAGTTTTTTTTTCTTTTACTTAACGATTTCTATTCATTTAAAACAACCAATGCATCCTTTCTTAAGGATCGTCATCCAGTTCTGTACATGCCGTACATACTGTGTATAAAATACTATGATTCATAACGATAGTGCCCCTTAAAGACTTTGTGCAGTAGCTGAGCGCTCATTCGATACACATTTATTTGTCCCAAATGCAAATCCAGCCAGGCATAAAACACATCCGTTAAACAGGGAGTGTTATTTCAGCCCCTCGCAGCCAAAGGTTGGAGAGCATCAACATCCACAGAAAAACAACAATATGCCTGGAAATTAAACAAACTAGCAGCATTTTTATTGCACACAAACATTTTGATATTACCTCTCTGTGAGAAAAGCGGCCCATTCAACTCTAACTCCCAGCTGATTCCCGAATTACACACTGTGTGCGTCTGTGTGCGTGCATGTGCGTGCGCTGTGCACTGCACGGTAAAAAGCAGGACTGTTGATCTTGGTGTAAGATGCCAAACAGTTCTATAAAGGGACTTTTGAGGGTCTAACTGGGCAGCATGCCAGTCTGTCTGTGCCCTTGGGATGCCATGCTGTGTGTGTGTGTGTGTGTGTGTGTGTGTGTGAGAGAGCATAACATGAGGTTAACTCCCGTGTTGGAGTCCACTCTAAATGACTGATACTGTAATGCTTTTATTCTCTCTGTTATGTCTTTTAGTCTGTCTCAGATCAAAGGATGAATATCTGTCAGTAACTGAATATAGATTTGTTTTTTTCAGTCAACAAGCAGTTGTCGCCCCTGTTTGAGAGTTTCCAAATATAAATGTTAGTAGTTTGTGTTTAGTAAGTTGCTTTTGCACAAAAGATTTATCACAACTCACAATTTTTTTCAATAGATCTTCTTGTAAATCTGGTCAGTTAGAGAAGTAAATAATAACAGTATCAGTGAAAACCAACTTTCTTACAGCTCAGAGCTAATACAGTGTCTGAGGAGTGTCACTGTCAGCAGTGTCCCTCATCTTACACAGAATCATGCACCAGTTGCTCAGTGAAATATTTATTGGCGTAGCTTTAAGATAAAACAATTTGAAAAAGGTGTAATTCCTTTGTCTAGTTGGAAGGAATGGAAACAAGGATTTAAAACAATGAATAAAGGAAAAACATCCATGACAGTGTTTAAACAGGAGAAAACCCCAAACACTCCGCTCCTGTGCACAGCTGTGAACAGTCTAATGAACTTGTGAACCGTGGCGTTTCAGCAGCTCCCTAAACAAGGTGGTGTTTAAGGAGAACTGACGGTGACGCGCTTCACTTTCACTTAGTCTAACAGACACTTGACTGAGTCCCCGGGGTCAGCTCTGAGGAAGGGGGTCAGTGTTTACCAGTGTTTGCCCATCACTCTGCACAGCTCCTGCAGGTTCCCCCTCACAGAAAGGCCTGCAGCTTCGCTTGTTGATGTTTACTCTGTTAGGGCCGTGCCTCCCATTTATGGCAATGCAGATACCATTTTGGAGATTGGGGGAAAAATATTTTCCCAAGCTGGCTGACGCGGGGTAAAATAAACACCATAGCACAGGGGTTCACGCGACAAGTCACCCAGTCAAAAAAAAATGTCAAGAGCAGGAAATAAATAAAGAAAATATGTCAAAATATAAAACTAGAAGAATAAGTATGGTTTCCAGCAGAAAACGATGTACAGGTCAAAGTCATTTTTAATGGCTTTAATCTCATCATTTAACTCTTTCTTTAAAAAAAGAATACATAAAAAACTCATCTTCATTCCAATTTAACAAGGCAACAGCTGATATCCACCAGAAACGTGGTTCAGTCGAACCTTACTTTCATTTTATTTAACATTTTAATTGGAAAATCAAGTTCTCGGATGAATTAAGTAAATACTTTAGGAATCAAACTCAAGAATGAATGATAAAGGCTGGGAACAGATCATAAAGCAAACACCTCACAGGGGTTGAGGTCGCAGGTTCACAGGCATTAATCACAGCTGTCCGGCTAATGGCGACAGCAGCACTCAAGGCCTGGTTTGATCAGCAGAATCACATATGACTGTTGTCCCGACAAAGTTGTCTCCCCCAATAACTACCGTAAAGTGAGCTCTGCAGGACGAGCTGTCTCCCTTATGCTTTCTCACACACCACACTGGGACTTGTTTTCCCTGGAATCTGGGTTTGTCTTCCTTTGACTCCAAAGGATGAAGAGTAGATCAGTTATAAGCACACGACATTTTTGTTTCTTTATGGTAAAAGAACCTGAACTACAGTGCAAATCCTACAAGTTTACAAACTCCTCAAGTGAGCAAACGTACCACGGTGTGAAAATGCCCTGTTAAAGGTCCGCTCTTCTGTTATTACTGACCTCCATAAGAACTGACCCTAACCCTAAGTAAACCATACACTGTCTGGTCTGTTCATACGGTCCACTCTTAGTTATTGTAATGTGAACAACCAAGGTTCAGTAATTACTTGCATGTATGGTTGCAGGGAGTGATGGTACTCTAACATTTCCAGAGTCTTCTTCTCTGTTTCTCGACTTATAATCTAATATCCTTTCCCCCCCCCCCTTTGCGCAGTTTTAATCGCACAATCCAAGAACAATTGGCTGCCGTAACGAAAGCAGGAGGTGAGAAAATGAAAGAAAATAAACTGATGGTGGAAAGGTAACATACTTTACAGACGTGAAGGTATGAAGAAGATCAGAAAGCTTTCATAGGGGCAGAAATAAATCACGCTCTGCTCGCTTGTGTCAGAGGACTGTTTGAATACGAGTCTCTTCATACGAAGGCTTAGGAGAAAAGTTTGCATTTGTTCCGACTCAGTTGGTGACTGAGGGGTGATTGAGGGTGAACGGATGGTGTTGAGTTACATTGTAGCTGATTTAATATAGAGAAATAATGTTATCATACAAAGAATAAGAAGCTCAAACTGTGCGGTGGGCTCTGGGAAGTGGCAGTGACAAATGTTCACAAAACAAAGGCCCCTGTCGATGACAAGATGACTTAGATCCTAGGAGAAAGATTTCGCTCTATACTTAGACTCAGTGTCCACTTTATTAGGCACACCCGTACAGTCTAGTGCAGGGGTAGGTAAGTTCGGTCCTAGGGAGCTGCAGCCCTGCTTGTTTTCTAACCCTCCAGCTGTTGACCAAGAGCAGGAACTGTGGATTACCTGGATCAGGTGTGTTCAGCCAGTCAGAAGCTGTAAGTGCAGGGATGGTTGGAAAACGAGCAGGGCTGCGGCTCCCTGGGACCGAACTCGCCTACCCCTGACCTAGTGCGATCCAATACAGTAGCTCGGCCGCCAGTTGCACTTTGAGTTTCTCAGTGTTTTATCACACTGTCAGAAAAGTGATAATCCTGCAGCGTGTTTTATTATTGAGGTCACAGTGGGTGATACTGGAGCACAATATATTAAGATAGCTATTTTTAATGTTTCTATTTAAATGGGGTCCCTCCGTTACATCTCCACCACCCACTATATAAGTCAATAAGTCACCTTATGACTTATTGGTGACTTTAAACATCTTACCACACACTATTAGGAGTTTCAGGGACGACACTTTTAGCATTATTTTGTCATATTAAAACAGCCTCTAATGTACCAATCCAATGAAAATCTAGTGGACCACCCTGTGTGTGTGTGCATCATCAGGCTTAGCTGTTATAAGGATCTCCCGCCACACAGAAAGCTACCAGTCACTGCCCCGACCGGATATCCACCCGTACAAGTATCTGAATGAGTCTACAGAGGTTGCTGGGAACATTACATGGAAATTCGTCTCAGTAGTCCACGTTTACAGCCTCGTTGTGTTTATATTCACTTGCAAACTATTCAGACTCAGTCTTTCCAAACTTGTAGATTTATCAATCTCTAATAATTTCCAGCAAAGGCTGTTGAAGAAGTACCTGCAATAAATCAAACTGCAAGTTGGAAATTTGATGGTGGTGATGTTGAAGTCATATGTCGGTGGTGTATTTTGGTTATGCCCCAAGTTAAGCTTTATGCTTCTGGTATTTGTATGTAGGACTCATCAATCTTAAAAGATCATCCGGCTGAACAATGAGTATAAATGTTTGTCTATCATAATCCAAAAGCTGCATCACGATGTTGGTTTTTTTAATAGAATAACTTTTAGTTGTACTGGTTGGTTACAGCAGGATTCGCACTTTTCCTATGTGCTTTAGGTTGAAGGCAAACGTCTCAGAATTAGATCTAACTAGATCCCAAACAACCTTTTCATACCAGCAGTGATTCAGCTGTAAAAACTACCCGTGCATCCTGCTGCTGTCCGTATGTCCCCTGCATATGCCACAGACGTTAAGCTCGCACTCCCTGCACTTAAACTGGTTCCTCCTGCAGAGAAATTACCGTGAAACTGCGGGTCATTTTTATTACGTTCATTTTTTATGACTTTTCTGCTAACAAGCCAGAGCCTTTGCCTGCACAGCAGACCGTTTGGGAGTTAAAAAACAGCCCATGATTAATGATCGCTGTGACATGTCTGAGTGAACCAAATGGAGTGTGCATGTAAACGTGCCCCTGCCAAAGCATTCAACCTCACACTTATTGTAATCATTACAGGGAGAAAAAATTAGAGGGGGGGGTCTGTAATGGGTTAATTACACCACAATCGGTGGGTGCAGAAATGCAGGCCCTTTTAATTATCTCCCTCCATCATTCGACACATTTCTATGATTCCCCCTCTCTCTTGCTGCTCTCTGCTCTGACGGAGGATAATTGGGTTCATCTGTCTCTCTCCCTCTCAGCCTTCTCCCACCTCTTGCTCTCCATCTCTCTCCAATTCTGTCTTTTCTCTCTACTCTTTAAATATGCTCTACACCCTTTACTCATTCTGTTCAGTGAGTCTTCCTTTCTGCTTTGTCTGTTTCTCCAGTTATGTGATGACTGGGCCAACGTGTTGTTGCATTCGAACTACATTTATACGAGCTACAGTTCAGTCTACCACAAACGCACTGCAGATATTCACACGCATTCGGATGTACGTCTTACTGTCCTATATTTCACTTCCACTGAACACATAGAGTCCTGGTCTGGACAGCTCCCTCCGTCCTGTTGAGCGTATCAACACGTCACCTAATCAAAGAGCATCTTTCAGATTCATAAGCATGAGGCAGCCCTGTAGTGGACCTGACATGACGATGCAACCAGTGCCCATCTGCAAATAAACTGCAGGAATTTAGAATTCACAGCAATAAAGTATTTCTGATTCTGAATTATTCTTCAGTAGAGAAACAGTTCTTTTGTTTGCTGTTAATGTGATAATAAACTTCACATTACTTTGAATCACTGGGATTCCCAGTCCCAAGACATAATCTCTACCTACCACTTTTTTCTTGCCTGAAGCTGATTTCTCCTCTTTACGTGGGGCTCCTCCCCCTTGCTTCAGTGTCTTCCTGCACCACAATCCCCCGGCATTTCTTACTTTCCTCCCTCCCTCCATCCCCTCATCCCACACGCAGGTCAGGATTACAAAATCTCTGCAATGTGACATGAGAAGTGTGGCTCCATGACGTCTCTGGAGATGGCTTACACACACACACACACGCACACACACACACACACAGACCCTGCATCAAATGGCTCCCAGGCACCATTTCTTGGTGATTTGAAATCATACCCGTCTGACATTCGCTGAGTCTTTTAATTTCTGCATATTAATACGGTGTCCCGTCTAATTTCCCCCGTCCCGCGGTGATCAGGAGGTGGAGGATTTCCCCCCTGACTGACAGAGAACGGTCACCAGCAGCAGCTCTATGTTAGTTAAAAGAAACCAGGCATTTGATATCAGTGGATTACAGGTATTAACATTGTGTTAAACAACCAAAGAGGTTTAATTACACTAAACTATAACTGGTCCTTTAAATAAAATAATTATGAGCCAGATTTGATTCATCCACTGAAAACTGCTTTTGGCAGGTGGGGGTCTGCTTCCGTGGATCTTCTTTTTATATCTCCGAGTGTGGGTGGAGCGCGGAGAACCAGCTTCTGCCTGTGTTGTGCAGCAGGAACCCGCTCCCGTACCCAGCTCAGCAGAAGAAACACAATGAAAACATTCAGCTGTGCTCCTCAAGATTGTTTTTGGCCACAGACGCCCTGTAGGAGGAAACACAAGCCCACCTCTATACTACTTTGTGTCTGCTGAAATGTATGGATTTTTTTTTTATTCCCGTCTGCGGTCAAACTTGTGCAGCAGGCCAAATATTAAATTGCCACAATTTTGTCCCAGATCATGAAGAGGAAAAGTAACTAATTGTTTAACTTTTTTTATTAATACAGTATTTAATATTGTAAGAGGATTTTGGCCGAGCCAGTGTTAGCGATGGTGACGACTGTGGAAAATGAACCTGGAATTGGTGTTTTTCAGTCTGCTAGACTCTGTCCTGGGCAGTGCTGTGGTCAGGCTTCAGGCCTAAGAAAGTGATGATTAGTTTGTCTTAGCTGACCGCTGACCAGAGGAATCCACAGGAGTTCCAGTAAGCAGGGCTTTAGACGCTGAGGAGAAGATTAGTGTTTAATTTCACTGTGTAAACCACCTGTGTTTGAGCCCACGTTCACTCCTCTGTGTACCCGTCTCACACTCTGGGACAGCACAGGCCCGAAGGTCCAACAAGCAAGTCTGAGCCCTACCTATGCACTTTTAACTTATTCATACCTGGCCCTAACATGCAGTGCGTTTCCTTACCAAGATGAGGCACCATATCCAGGAATAGATGGCATCATCATCATTTTAATATTAAATAGATGGTTGGTTTATCTCGTCTCCTTCTGCAGGTGTGACGGTGTCAGTTTTCAAACGGAGTGCTTCGGCCAGTCACCAAGATGTCGCCCTGCTGTGACTTCAAACTTCCATCCCATTAATGTTCAGCTATACTGCTCTGCAAATACAAACTGGTCTTTATTAGCTGGATTCCTCCGTCATTCACCAATAATTCCCTAATGTTCCGTTCTTATTGCCTACAGTAGTGATGGAACAGAAGAACATGCAACAAACTACCTCACCAACAGTAACTTTGTGTACAATATAACATCATGTAGAGTTAAGTTCTACCTGACAGTTGAATGTTGTGCAAACCAAAAAAATTCCAAACAGAAACTGAGAAGTGCAAGAACAAATACGCATTAACTACGACACAAAGCAGCTACACTCAGGTGCAGCGTGGTACATGTGCCTCATGTTATATCTGAATGTTCTGAATGCTGGTCTCAGTTTATTGTCTGCTATGTTTGTCTTTCTGTCTGGTGGCGTGGTTGCATGTTATTAACACAGTGTGTGTGTGTGTGCGTATGTACTGTAAATGTAAAAATACATAAAACTACAGTCGGGTCCATCCCCTCCTCCAGCCTGATCAGACTTGGAGCCTCATTACCTTTACCTGTCTGTCTGCCTGTACAGCTATACTCCATCTGACTGTCTGACGGCGTCTACTTCACCACCGACTGGATTTAATTAATGAGAGTCCCCCTTTCCTCATGCGCTCCCCCCGTCCAGCCAAACCCAAAGCCAAGACTGGCCATAGGCCTCATTATTAAAAGCAATGGCCCGGACTCAGGCCCTGTCTGTACAAACATGCAGCAACAGAGTTGGGAGGGAAGGGGAAACTGGCTTGCGGGGGGATGAGGTTTCAATAAACGTCAGCCAGCGTCTGCTCTGTTTGGACTGCAAATTATTGCTGGCTGATGCTCTATTATTCTACAACCAGATATCGCTGTCGAGAAAAAGGTAGAAGGGGAGGTATGAGAGAAAGCTAGGAGGGTGCAAAAGAAGTAAGGGACAAAACGAAACTCTGGAAGGGTGCCTGAGGGGGGGAAAGGGTTAGCGAATACTGTAATAATCTTTCCAAATATTACTGGAGCGGCTTAAGCTAAGAATAGGCTGGAGATGATTCCAAGCAGAGACGAGAGAGGAGCGAGGAGGGAAGAAAAAAACAAGTGACGGGGGAGGAGAGGAGAAAACGGGGAAGCCATGTGAGAGGGTTATAAAATCAACACCTTCAGTAAACATAATTTACAGCCGCCTCATTACTTCTGCAGGAAGAAAAAGTTTCAACGAAATCCAAAGAAATACAATGAAGACCATCAATGAAATCCAGCGTCAGTGGCCCCGGATCCACGTGTCCTTCAAACACGCAGCAGCGATAGCTGAGTGTTACCACTTCAAGATCAGCTCATGGACTTTAATGTTAATACTTTCATTTATAAGTGAATTACCAGTTACCAATCTGATCAAGCATCGTCATCCATGGCTTCAGGAAGTCCATCTCGTCCACTTTCAGAGACGTCTTCACTTTACGATCACACATGGTCAGAATCTACTTTTCTTTCTGTGTCTAAAAGGAAAATAATAAGTCATGAAATCCAACTATTGATCAATATGCGTAGATCGTGACCTTCCAGACTGCGTGAGCTCTGTCACAACCGAGCAGCTTTGATAACGTCCTTACATTCCTGCAGACGCATAGTTGCAGCAGACTTGTGGCACTATTTCAGGCTGCTGTGGTTGATACCGCTCTAGTGCGGCTGACATTTCACAGGCGTGTTTTTGCGTTGGCGTACACAAACTAACGCGCTTGATTCATGCGGCGCAGGCGTGTGCGTGTGGTTGTGTTTTCAGATTCGAATAGATTGTGACACTCGATATAAAATAGTTAGAAAAAGTCATGTAGCTGAGAGGGGAAAGCAGTTTTCTTACCTCAATAAAAGAATCTGTAGCATTTGTCCAACACTCTTGTACCCATTTAATAATCGAGCACACTCCTCCACTGTCGTTGGAGGGAGAGTGGAGAAAAAAAGGTGTAACTTATAATGGGCTTGGCCTCGCTGGCAATTCCTGCGGCTGAATTAAAATGCAACATTATATGGCTTGGCCAAGGTTAGTCCGTGTTAGTCGTGGCGCTGTTACGGGCACTTTTCGAGCCTCTGAATTGAGGTAATAAATTGAGTCTGATGGCTAATTTTAGGTGAAACCCAATACCTCTGGCAAAACTACGAGCCAGAGGGGACCATTTAAACACAATATGTCTAGCACTGCCGCCAATATAGAACACAAAAAAAAAGATTTTTGAGTAAATTTATATTTTACAGAAATTTGTTTTAGGAGATATTTTACCTTCTGTCAATCAAGTGAAAAGCGTTAACAAACTGGGAGGTAATACAGCTGTTAAAAACAGCAAATGAGTAAGTCCTTCGTTACACAGCCTACTACTGAGTGACATCTGATGATCTTTCACAACACACGAAACATTCATCAGATATCTGTGAAGACATAAAAGTAATTCCAAATGCACTGGAGTCAAAAAAGCGTTTTTAACATCTCACCCGTCCCTCAACACTTGTTAAATCACCCTCTCAATTAGCAGCGGAGAGAAGAGATCTCCAAAGAGGCGTCCGGTTCGCAGCCTTCACAGCCTGCCAAGAGCCACAATCAGTGACACTCACAATAAACGGGTTGATATTTAATCATTAGGCGAGGAATGCACAGCGGACGTCTCTAATCTGCTCCCGCGGCTGCTGAAAAGTTGCACGCCACGCAGAGCAGAAGCTGTGAACTCCCTGTGTCAGCGTCAGCCCTGCACCCGCAAGCATTTGGTGGCAGAAGCGAAAGGGGTAACGTTGCATAGCAGGAGGCCTCGGCATGCCGCTGCAATTAATGTATTGTCTTACTTAATAAGATAGAAATATTGGAACGATTAGTGAAGGCTGTGGTGTGCACTCTGGGGTCGCTGGGAGGATTAGTTACCAAGAGTGGTGAGAGCTCACTCACACCGACTGCTGAGGTGGACTGAAAGAGAAAAATAAGATATTCTACTTGATATGAAGAAGAATTTTTACTCTAAGGTTCAAATCTTATCTTTACTGGTACCGTGAAAAAAAATAGGCTCCGTGACTAATTATTTGATTGACCCTGAAAGTTATTGTGGGAGAAATGTTCATTCTTCCTTTTTACAGTAACAAAATTAAGGGTTTGACAATTTAATTTAAGACACATCTGACGATATTCTGTGTTTTTACTCAACTATTTCAAATGAGGACATTTATTTTCAAATGATCATGATTATATATGATATAATATATTATCATATAATGTAGAGTACTCTAGGGGAAGGTCTTACTCATGATACTCTTATGCCTTTTCACAAATAAAAGCTAGTAGCTTGCCTAAAGCTGCATTACTTTGACGTTTATCACTCGACCCAACCGGCAGCCTAGTGATCATTTGTGCATCTTATCCTGCAGGTTCTATACAGGTGCCGCTTCTCGTCTGAACCAAAGAGCATCTCCTCTAAATGATAACGTGTCTGACTCAGACAGTGTCACGTATGATATGGCTCGCGGCCACAGACGGGGGCAAGTTACTGAGGGACAAACGGAGCCATCAGTCATCAGCGTAACCCACGTGTTACAGTTTGGCACCAACATACTAAATAAATCAGATCTTTAATAGTAAAAAGAGTAAAATGAATATAAATATGAATACATTTCTGAGATGAATGAGAAATCAACAAGGATCATGTACAACTTGAAGGAATGTCAGTGAAATATTTGACTGTTATCAGTTTATACAGTGTGATTGAAATAAAGAGCGACTGCCCTCTCACACTAAACACAGAAAATACACTGTACAGAACACACGATGTTGTCAAATGTATATTATAGCTAATAAAAACTAATTGGAAATCTGGGCCCAAGCAGTTTGCTTCAAGCATTAAAATCTTTTTGAACATCCTGTTTTGTTGTGTTTCGGTTTTTTTTAACTTTGACCATATGGCATTAAAAGCTGCCCAATTACAGCTTGGCAAGTTGGTAATAAATTTTCAGTCTGCAGGGCAGTGCTGAGATATAGAGCCGTAAAAATGTGACATATTAGCTGGCAAAGCTGTTAAAAACTTTAACCTTAATTACACAACAACAGCATAAATTAACATTCAAGGCTTGTTAATATGTCATATACTTATATGTCATTTTGATTGCGAATAAGTAACAAAGGAGACAGAGCATAGATCACGTTCCCTCACTAAATGCATTGAACTGAAAAAGTACATAATGTGCTGCCCCGTTATGTCATACTACATGGAAATACAATATGACAGTGATTATATTTTGCACGCCTTCACGAAGTAACCAAATTATGACCAATCTATTTTCAGTAAATACTGCTGCAGCAAACCAAACAAGGAGAGGCTGTGTGATCTTTTTGAGAAAATATTTCCCCGGTGAAGAAATTTGCCACCATCAAATGTCTATAATTTGTTTTTTATTTTCTCCCTAAACATTTATAATTGCATCCAGAGGGGTGTGTGTGTGTGTGTGTGTGTGTGTGTGTGTGTGTGTGTGTGTGTGTGTGTGTGTGTGTGTGTGTGTGTGT
>JAUMTR010000011.1:3335326-3351323 GCA_032270685.1 Microctenopoma stevenorrisi
GTGTGTGTGTGTGTGTGTGTGTGTGTGTGTGTGTGTGTGTGTGTGTGTGTGTGTGTGTGTGTGTGTGTGTGAGAGACAGAGCAGCGGCCTCTGTGCCACGCTGCTATTGTTGAGGAGCCAGTTCAAGTGGTTCGTCACTGTGTGCTCCCGTCACTTACCAGGACTGTCACACGCTGAGCAACGTACACACATGTGGACGTTTGTTTACCGAGGTTGTTGGATAGAAATAATGCTTCTGCGTTATACATAAGTAGTACGATGAACTGAGCTCACGATTGTATTATAGGATAATATACATTTATCAAGCACTAATTGCATCGTGTTGCATCGTTACTAATCTTTGGTGGTCGCTTAAGGCACCTTTCTGCTGGAGGGGGCCCGGCTGCAAACGAGGCAACTTTTAATTGCCCCTAAGGGATAAATAAAGTCTTCTGATTCTGATTCTGAAACCTTAAAAAAAGTTGCTTTCCAATATCGTCAGTCTTGGGTTTTTGGGCTTTGTCGCAACAGAGCGACAAAGCCCAGGAAAAAGTGGAGGAAAGCGCTCCATGCAGATTTTTCAGGGGTGCCAAACTTAATTTTCCTCTCCGAATACACCAAAATGTGTAGAGCTGGCTCTGTTTGTAAATGTGCAACGACCAGATCGCATCTCTCAACCACCTTTTTGTTAGCAAATTGTCTTCATTCAAAAAAACAAAACAGAAAAAACAAGTGCATCTTTCTGTTGAAACCATTTGACAGCGAACCTCCCACTGTCCCGTATATTTACAGTATGTGTCACGTTGCTGCGCTGATCTTCATGGAAAACAAGAACAGATTATTGGCTAGAGGCGAATCAAAGTGACACTAGTGACACACATTCAAACCAACCAATATCCACTACAGGAACCACAAGCTGGAGTCCTTCAGGCTGTGGTGAGTTTATGGCTTGTTGTGACGTATAAAAGCCAGCGGCTCATTAGTGTCCCTTTGCTCCTGATTGAGTTTTAATTGATTTCTCATAGAAGTGCGGTTCATTCTTGTCATTGAGATGGAGTCTTTTGGGTTTTTAATTTGCAGATCTCATGATTTATCCCCGAAGTCTGTGATTATTACAATTATGTGGCTTTTGTAATTGGTGGATATCAAGTTAATGCTTTTTTGGGGGAAAACATTACTTTGAAACCGTGAACGCTGCCAGGGACAATGAGCATGTCCTGGGTGGGGTTTGATAGATGAGCACACTTGTGGTTGAAACAGTGTGTGTATGTGCTTCCCTTATGCAGTATGAGTTATATATACATATATGTTTATGTTTCTGCGTCTTACACATCGTCAGCGTGTGGCACAACAGTCTACGTGTTATTCATGTGTTGCGTGTGTGTGTGTGTGTGTTTATGGAGTGACTGTGATGTGGAGCACCTGCCCTCTCCGCCCAGTCATGCTGCTGTGCGGCGGCTACTGAGCTGGATCCTTCCAGATGACATCATCAAACGGTGACAAGGCAGACAGGTCAGGGCGCCTGTGGTTGCTGCTGGAAAAGGCCACTCCCCACAGTGTGTGTCTGTGAGTGGTTGCGTACACACATGCTGTATTTAATGCTGATTTTTGCACTGACTGTGGAGCAGGTAGCAGGGTCCTGAGATCAGATCAGGCAAATCAGACAAAACACAAAGCAGATTTTGTTTTTCTCCACCTAACTTAATGAAGGTTTCTGTTCAGTTTTTTCCCTGTTGTTTACCTATAGATTCATCTCAATGCTTTCCTCATTGTTGTTATGTGATCTATTCCTGTTGTCAACACATTTTCCTTGTATTAGTCATCTCTTATATTCTATTGGAGAACATTTTGTAACAATAGTAGATGTAGAACAGCAGACATCTGAAGGGGGGGTGGCGATGGGGTGGAGGCGGGCTGTGCAGCTTGGCTCGGAAAAGCAGAATGGCAGAAACAGAGTGGTATTTAAAGAACGGAGCAGGAAGAAAAAACACAAAAACAAATAGAATGAAGGGAAATTTGGGAAAGCGGAGATGACTGAATAGATTCAGCGGGGAATCCCGGCTGAGATTATTACTATCAGTATAGGACTATTATTATTATTACTTCTAAAAACATGAGATGACACATTAACAACCTGTAACTACCCCAACTACCACCAGAAACTCAACAAGTCAAAAGAACAACCCATAAACAAACACATCTGTTAGTACCAGCAAACAGCAAATAACAACATGCTGTAGCAAACTCTTGGGTTTTCCTACCAACTGCCTGTAGCTGCCATAAAAAGGTACTTGCTCATATGCAGTTTCCATCCCATAGCAAACGTCTAGCAACCTAATAGGTCTATTGCTACCTGATCATGTGATTTCCACCATAGCATTTCATGCCCCACACGTGATCTTAAAATGTCCAAACACATTTTACTCTTTTTAGTTTGACCCTAGACCTAGATTATGCCTGCGTTGGTCTGTCTAGACCACAGAGGACAGGTTACCGAGGGTATATTCTTTTTCCATTTGCAGATTTAGAGGATATTATGGCCTATTTCCACCTGCAAACCAAAACCCAAGTGTTCCTCCGCCTACCTGCTATTTGTCAGGATCTGTGTAATTACCAGTGTCTATCCCTCTCTCCACATCTCATATCCTGAGCGCAACAGTTGCCCAGATTTACCTAGCGGCTTTAGAAGAGTTTTCTAAAAAACAACACTCCAGTTTCACTTCTGGGAAGAAAAAGGGAGGCAGGAAGATGATGTGAGAGCACAGCGTAGACAAAATATTGCCCGTCTTGTATGTCATGTGTGCCACCGCATCTTAATCGAATCAAATCCAATTTCTAATGTGCAGAGAAGATGGGAGCCCAAACAAAACAACCCAAATGCACCGCGGCACCCAAACGGTATCTGCTTTTCACAGAGTTCAGGAAAATTCCTATTTCAGGAACTTTCAAATGTTAGGTAAAGAAACATTATGAGAGCAGGGCTGAATGGAAAGCTGTGTGTGTATGTGAGCACACGTGTGTGTGTGTGTGTGCGTGTGCGTGTGCGTGCGTGTGTGCATGTGGATTAGAGGAGGTTTAGTTGAGAGAGTGTGCATGTGTGATTTGGACATACACCTCTAAGCACACCTAAGTGTATCTAGCCAAATGTTTTTATAATGTTCCATGACGAGGGAGAGAGTGTGTCTAACAAAGGAGACTATTTCGATGGAGCCGGTCAGTGAAGGAGTGCTGGACTCATAATGACATAGAAAACAAACACTGGTGAATGGGCACATGGTCCCTCTGTAACCACAGGGCCCTTAACGGGAAGAGCCTGTCCGGCAGTGCGCAGCCCAGCTCCAGCACTACAGGAAGACCCAGGCGCCAAGGAGTTAAAGTACACCTACTGTGTGTAAGTGTGCGTACACAATGTGCGGCATGCATCGCAGGTCAGCTACACGTCTATATACTAACACCTGATGAGATGATATGGACACAGTCACGAAGGGACATATTAACATACAAATACACGCATTCACACTCCCTCACTGTCCCACACGTGCACACAGTCTCAGGAGAGACTTCCCAATCAACCACGAGCAACAATATTATCCTGCCATTCACTGTCGCGGTGTGATTGATGAAGCCGAGGGAAGGCCGGACTCTGGCAGCTCACGCCGTTCCTGATCCCGACGTGGAGCTCATGTAGAATAACAACATCCAGACAACGCTCGTATTAGACTCAGATTGTTTTTACGCACACGATTTAATGGCCAAAAAATACGGAGACGTCCCTATGTGGCAGATCGTCTTCCAAATACATCCTGTGGCGAGGTGTTTGGCAGTAAAACAGGAGTTTTTCAATAGGAGCTTAGCAAACTCAAGTTGAGTGATCATTCGCAAATGTTTTTTTCTGCAAATTTTAAAGCTACAATTAAGCAACTGCAAAGAAATCTCCAACCTGTAAATATTTTATTAGAGCTCTGAGTATGTCGGTACAGTTTTAAGACTGACCAAACGCTGAACCTCTACTTAAAGTATATGACTGACAAAAGTCTTATATATATATATCAGATATTATTGTTTATTAAAAAGTTTTTATCATGACCATGACTTAGCAGTTAGGAGCATGAGCTTGGATGAGCAAACGTTTGTGCACCCTACTACCAGTTTAGGAACATGGATTCTAAATCAGCAAATTCTGGATGCAGATATCAAACGGTGAAAAGACACCGGCTTCCATGTCTCTCAGCACAATGATCCAAAGCAGATCTAAAAGTCCACCACGCATTATTTCATGAAACTCGAGCTTTTGGAACAGTCACAAACAGTGGGAGGAACGTGCTGCCTGTGCACGACAGCCGAAACATTTCTCTGAATTCACAATGATCAGCAGGAAGAGTGAGCAGACAATCAATGACAAGAACAGAAAGGTGTCTGCGAGCTGCGACGCGTGCCATTTGGTTTCCAACGCTTTTTAAGTTAATAAAAGAAACCTGCTGTTTGTTAACATTTGCACTGGTGCCTGTTCTGCTTTAATCTGGTTGGTGTAGGTGTATCCAGTTTTACAGGTTTGGTAAAGACTAGAGGAGAAACTAACGCCGATGGTATCGACGTGTCATCTTAACAGGAAGTGCGCGAGTTCTTGCTTCTCATTCTCATTCCAGTTCTCGCCTTTTTAATTCACATTCAGTTGGCTGTAACGTAAAGACACAGACGTGTCCTGTTTGTGTGAGTCATAACAGTTAAATATGACTAAAAAATGAAAAACACAGGAAAATAGCCTTAGTTCTTTCTAAATTCTTAATAAATTCAGTTTAGTGGTGACCCCTGAAGCTGAAATCATCAGCATCAGGCAGGGATTTGTGTTTTTAAAGATCCGTTTCTACAAGTATCTAATATAAGGTTATTCTTCCGTGTGAGACAGGACGAGACTGGTGAAAACAGAGAGCCGTGTAGTGTGGGTGGTGGTGTCCAAACAACAGATGCACATGGAAATGCAGACATGTGTTCGCACTCCGCTTTGTGTCAGCCCACACAGGCATTTTAGAGATGCTGGATTTAGTTGTATTGCTCCGTTTTATTTATTTTCTTATGTCTGGCAGATTCCACCACCTTATGGTTTGTGAAAACATTCTGCGGGGAAGTGGTTGTGTTAAAAAAAGGGTTACCTTTAGTTTGGCTGCTATTTTAGATGCAGGTTTGTGTAGCTGTCACAGTAAACAATGTGAAACATGCGATCTAATGCCATTTATAAATAATCACCTTCTGATCAGTATTAATATGTTCCTGTGGGTGTACGACGTAAATATAGATTTAATAACTAACTGATACATGTATCAACACACTGACACAAACAACATCTGAGGGAACTCTGTCTCAGACATGTGAAGCCTTCCTGTATCAGCAGCTGGATGATTTTCTGGTCATAACATCAACAGCACTAATGGCAAACAGCATCAGCTCACAGTTCACACATAAGAAAAGGTCGTTTGTAGATGCTGTCAATCACGGGTAGCTTTTGCATTCTCTCCAGAGTCGAGTGTAACTCGATCCCGATGAGTGATGCAGAAGGCTGAGAAACATTTTTCTCCATAACACCTCTGTGGCGCGTCTAGACATGCACGTGTGCCAGCCGCAGCAGCTCCCCCACTTAGCTTTATTACATGGGTTTTAATGTTCTGCCATTGTTCTGCCCTTTTTTTAATATTACCACATAATCCTGCCAAGAACTAATTTACCTTCAGTCCGACTGTATCTGATTTAGGCCGTCTCAGTGTGTGTTTGTGTTACTCATGTTGTGGGGACATAAATCTGTCTGCACAGTCACATTATGGGGACTTGCCTTCCCTCTGGGTATAAAAGTCCCTGTAGTGTAAATCCAGAAGAATCGAAGGTGAAAACTTGGTTAAAAGTTCAGGTGAAATTAGGTTTAATTTAAGGTTAGGCTACACGTTTACAGGAAATGATTGTAAGTCAATACAATGTCCTCTGAAGTGATTGGAATCCAACTGTTTGTGTGTGTGTGTGTGTGTGTGTGTGTAACTGAAAACCACGCACAAATCAGCTGAGAGAGATGGGTTGCATCGGCAGAATGTCTGGTTCATGCCCCCGCCAACCACAAGTAGCCAAGATATATCGGCAGTCCCTGTGCATTATGAGATACTGTGCTGGCAATAAACAGAAACATAGGAACTCTGAAATGAGGTGACTGAGACTGTTTATGACTGAGGTCTGCAGCACGAATAACCAGTCCACAATCAAACATGTGACACATCTAGAAAACAAACACGCACTGTGGTCTTTTGATTCATATTATTTCCTAGTTTAATGACACTTTAATGCGAAGTCCTCCCATCCTCTTGTTTTTTTTTTTTCTTCAATCTGGCTCACTGTCCCGGAAAACATGGCCTGAATCATGGAGGCCAGTAGATGATGATGATGATGATGATGATGAGCCATATTCATTGTGTGTGCGTTGACATATTTGTTTCCATAGTGCACTATGTCTGTGAGGGTGTTTCTGCAGAGGCATGAGGGTAAGAAGCACACGGCCCTTCTGTTTGTCATCTTTCCACAGCTCAGCATGCATCGCTTTTAGCCGAGCTATCTCCCCGTTCTTAGCTTAGCATGGGCGGACACGGCAGGAAAGAATAAATAACTAGGGTCAGCAGCAAGGAGGGTGAAATGAATTATGAAGAAACGGTGCCAAAGAAAATAAAGCATCATTGCTGGATTCATCCTCTTTATGTGCCCGTGTGGTCAAAGTAGATACTGACCAACTCATCTATGTCTTAATAAGATGCTGATATCATCCTAATACATCAGCACAACTCGTTCTTTCTTGGTATGTCACTTTCTGGGAACCTAAAAAACAACTCCCCCCGCGGCTCTCATCATCATGCTCCTCCATCGCCTTTGATTTGGTTCTGGCTCTGATACCAACAAGCTTGATTTGGAAGGAAATAGCTGTGGTCATTCTGTGAACTTGAACTAGATCCACTGATGCTGTTTGGATAGGTGCACATTAAAAGCCTATGAGACACACAATGCAGCTGTAACCATCACTTTTTACTGCACGCTTACTCAGCCACCGCTACACGTTGGCTCAGTCTTCAAGAAGAATCCTTTGGGGATAAGAAGTTGCAGCTTGAAAGATGAAATCACTCAAATATCTCTCAGCGCCAGTGCTGCGGGGAGGGTATGAGTTCACTGGTTAAAGGGTATTGATTTCTGTTTTGTGATAATTGATTCTATTATGCTTCATTTCAGTCCCATGAACCAACACAGAGGAGGGAAGCCATCTTGACTCAACTCCCTCACAAATCCATTATCTTGTTGGTTAAGCTGCAGCATCACAACATGCAATACCCCCTCTCAATAGTAAGTAAGTATTAATAGTTGCAAATATCTAGCTAAAAGCACACGTTGCAGGAGCTGGAAAGGAGCCCTTAGTAATGCCAGAACAACCTATTACTCATCATTAAAAGAAGAAAATAAGAACATCGTCAGGTTTTTGTTTCCCCAGGCTGACAAACAGGTGTAGCTCTTTTTAACAGCAATGACTTGAATAAACATTTAGAATAAAATCTTCAAATCCTCCCCTTTTATTATACTATCTTCAATTAATTCAGCTGACATTGACGTATAAACCTTTACTAATGATGCAATTAACTTGCATACTGTTGGTTTCTGTTTTGGGATGAACTCAACCTAATTCTTTAAGCCCAATAAAAAAATGATTATTAGTTTGAACCCCTTGTCATTTTCTGACGACACTACAGACATGTTCATGCATGTGAAGAACAAAACATTGAACGTGTGTTTTGGTTTGTTAAAGACACATGAGTTGACAGGCATGTAATGTCTGTCAGGAGACGCCACGGGGTGATTTGCATCCGTAAGCTGTGAAAACAGCGTTCTTTGACTTGATCCAGACTGTGATCTTTGATTCTGTCCCTCACTAGAATATGGTCTGCGGTGATAACTGATCACAGATGTTTCTTTTGTCCACTTTGTCAGCCTTCATAGATCCCGTTCAGAGATGCTTGAGGTCAGAGCATGTCATATTCACTTTCCCCACACACATTTTCCCAGCATGGATTTAAACTAGCAACTCTCCAGCCACACGCTCTTGACTCTCTGCCCATTGAGCCACAGCTCATGTTGAAACTCTTTGTTCTCTCCAGGTTGTTCCTGCTCAGAGCTGCTCGTTGGCCCACTCAGCCAAAGCTCTAAGCCACTGTGACAGTTACTGGCAACAGACAGCCGCAGCCCCGCTTGAATTATAGAGGATCACCACATGTGCAATCCCGCCGAGCATGAGTTATGCTCCCACTGTCTTTTGATCACAATTTATTGCCAAGTGTTTTGCGTTGACTTTTCTTCTGACACAAAGCAGGAAAGTGAGGGTGGGATAGGGTGAAGATAGTTTTATGTATCTCTTGGATATTGATGAAAACTACTACGCGGACTTGGATTAAAACACAGACCGGGTTGATGGTGGTCGTGGTGCAGATATTCTTCTTAGAAAACTGCTGCTAACTGCTGCACGAACATGTCCACTATGGAAGACGACAACCCGCAAACACCTTCACGCGATGGAAGAGCAGGGGAGCTTTTTCTAGCACAACTCTGGCTCGGGCGGGTGGATCCTGGATGGAAACGGACTAACTAACCAACCAACAACCAACACAACATGAAGTGTGTTTTTGCTGGTATGTTTTCTTTCTGTTGTGCTGTTATGCTATGTCACAAAGGAAAGCTCGACAATGAATAGTCATTTCACAGTTTCAGACTTTAACAAAAGCCTTGAGGAGAAAAAAACTCCAGACACTCCACAGAACAGCAGCACAAGCGTCTACGTCCATTACAAGAGACCTGAGAGCCGTGTGGTCCTATGTAGGTCTCATAAGAAAAAAGTAAGTGGCATTGCCTGTATCTGGAATGAATATGAGTAACAAGGCGGACGAAAGCCTCCTTTTCACCTCTGCTAGGCAGCTGTGACAAGTTGTGACGTCACATAAAAATTAGGAATTGGCACATTCAAATATTTTGCCAACTTCTTGAAACAAACTTATGTAGTGGTCAAAGTGACTGAGCGGAGGCTGGCCAGGGTTTCTAATGGCCGGTGTCCAGCGGTAATCTTCTCTCTAATGAAAACCTCAGCAGCGTGCACGCTCAAGGGCTTGTTTGCAATGCTCTTGTCCTTTTGCCACTGGTTCCCCAGATGTTGTAGCAATGAACAGAGGGAAAAGCTAAACAGTCAGCGTAGTCCTAATGAGTCACCAGTCTAATGGACCGTAGTATGAAACCCGATACGTCGGAGTCTGCCTTGAGAAGGAGGTTTAGTGAAAACAGTGTCATTACTACAACCTGAGGCCTCCCAGGCCAGGACCTCGTGCGGTGAACTGTATGCCAAGAAACGAAAGACAGGAGAGGGAGTGGAGTCCTGAACGTGATACACGAGAGGACGGAGAGGGTTCAGATTCAGACAGAGCAAAGAGAGGGCCAAAGTCTCTGTTTTATCTGGAGTGAACAAGATACTCGCATCGTAGCAGCTCTCCAAGAATAACGTCAGAAACCCGATGACTCAAAGAGAAAACGGAGAGTTGGTAAAAATGGAGCTGGTTGGCATTCAAAGCTGGGAGCAGAGCGTAAAAGATGGGTTTATGTCATGTGTCTCTCAGAGGCTTCCATATACTGGAAGCAGAAGATGTGAAACGAGTTTCATATTTAGTGACTGGTACATCCCAGGAGACGGACTCCCTCTGAGCTCTTACCAGACACTTCTTCTTGTTTACAGGTTATACACAAACCAAAAGTAAAATACACCTCTATTCATGCAATGCAATATGCGTTTGTAGCAGAAAGGATTATTTTCATTTGCAAATTTAATACGCAATAAATAAATAAAAAGAAACTGCAAAAATCAATAAAAAATAATTATTTGTTTTGTATTTTCACAAAAAAATAGCAAAAGATTTTTGAAACTACTTCATCCACACTGTGCAAAGCCTTGGTAACAATAATTTGTCACACATTTCTGTATTTCCTGTGCTGCCTCAGCTCTTTATCTCCACCTTTAAGTCCAGATTTATAACTTCTACCAAATCTGGAATAGAGCACGCAGTGGAAACCCATTCTGGGTGTCACGAGCAGTACGCTGTCGTCACTGCAGTCTCCCCCAGTCACTCGCTCAGAAGGTTCTGCTTCATGTCCCCACTATGGCACTGCATTAAGATGGAGACATGTGCATGTGCCCAAACCAGAGGTGACACACACATTCACACACTATGTGTTGGGTGATGGAAATGGAGACTTTCACTGGAATCACTTTCTGTAGAAACAGCAGGAAACAACTGGCGCGAACAGGTGTTTTTCCCAGGACGCCGCTCAGCGTAGACGGTTCGCTCTGCACCTCCAAAATGGCATTTCTCACTCAGTGTGTTCGCACTGTATTCCAGCGTGTCCTTTAACAACACACTAAGAGCATAATGTCGTGAGATGAAACATCAGTGAGTCTAATGAGGGGTGATGCCGCATGCAGAGTCAGCCATGTGAAAGTCAGCTGCCACGTCTGATGCGCTGTTGAAGTTTAATCAGTTCCAGAGAAAGAACCTCACTAGATGTTTGATAAGAAGGTGAAGATGGTGAAATGTACCTGAGTTCAACTATCTAAGAGGCACTAAACGGCCGCAGAACAAATCAAGTGGAAAACATGAATACAATAAAATGTGGGAGTCGGTGTTCGAAGAAAGTGCATGTTCTCACCTCACGTCTCGCCTGTGTCATAGGCAGGGGTGAGAAGTCAGTCACCTTTTCCTGTCTCGGCATCAGAAGGACACCCAGGGGAGCAGGGACGTCGTCTGCCACCGTCACCGTCCATGGAAGGTAAAGTTCATGTCTTTCATCGAACCGTTCTCACCTAATTAGACTCTACTCTTTTTTACCTGTTTCCACGACCCTTGCTATTCCTCACCTACCATGAAAACCCTTCTCCGGGTTTATTATATCATTTCTGCATTAGTATATCAGACAGCCTGTAGGAGTTTTAATCCAATGCTAAAGATCCTAAACTCATAAACATATTCAACTACACACATTTAGAGTGACACATTTCTGCACAGGCCCATATTTAAAATGGCCATTTTGATTTTATGTTTCTTATTTTTTATTTAGCTCCACCCACCTTTATCTCCCACCTCTCTACTTATAAGTCTCCATTTATTATCATAGAGGTTGGAATAGACATGATAGGATTCACACACAGGAAAGATAAGGGGACATTTTTACAGCACGACCATTTTAGTGGTGGGAGTTGAAGAACCGTTTTAAAATGTGAGAAATGTAAATGTAAGACTTCTTTAAAAATAGGGAGACAGAGACTGGTTCCATTCACAGTTCAAACACACTGAAGCATAATCATCATTAGGTTTTTCTGGAGGATATAAACATCTGCTTAGAGCATCATATTTTATTCTTAGTTAGCAAACAGTGCTGGTTCAACCTTCCGCTTCAGACTACTGCAGACTTGTTGTTGTTTACCTCGGTTCCAGAGTCAGCGTCATTTGTCAAAACACTGCAAGCTCACACGCTTGTGCACAATTTAATATTAGATTAAATTCAGTTATTGCCTTTGAGCTGTGGAATTCCACCAACGTGCTCTGATAGCTGCTGCATAACGGTACGAATGTGATCACTACCTGCAGACTTCAGTATGTTCTGGCTAGTTTGCGTAACACAGGGGCTTCCTGGCATGGTTTCACGCAGGACCACAGTCAGCTGGTGTGTGAGTGGATGCTGACAGGAGATGCTGCATCGCATACACACAGAGATAGAGGAAGGAGTAATAACAAGAAACGTGGTCGTTTCAGCACTTGGTAATGGTGGCTGAGTTATTTGCACTTTGCAAAGTTGGCTTCACAGTGTGTAAAACAATCTAGTTGATCCTGTGTACTGGCACCAGTCAGAGACGGGAATTCCCCAGTGGTTCGCGTACTTGTTGGTGACCTGCTGCCCTGTATGGTAATAGTGTCAGGGGGACACAGAGTCCTCTGTGCAGCAGCAGCACACTGGCCTGTTGTGACTGTGGCTAGTTAAACAGAGGTCCTGTATGCCCCCTTCGTGAGTGGCACGCGTGTCCTCTCCCCTGCGCTGCTAAGTATAGCAACAGCAACAATAGTACTGGTTAGAAAAAAACTGACCCCCGATGATATCAACTTATAGCCTATGAATAAAGCTTAGAGAATTATAGGTTGGCCAGGATACTGAACGACTGTATATATAGGTGTAGGAGAAAAGCAAGAACGTTATTTGTTATTAGCCAGCGAAGGGGATAAACACACAGAAGCAGTAAAGTAGCTCTACTGGTCAGAGTGCTACCCCCCCCCCCCCATGCCGGGTTGTCCCCAGTGACAAATACAGCAGGTCTAGCTGTTAAAACGTGCCACTCATATACTCCCCTGCACAGTGGCCTGGACATCCACATACTTATGCAGTGGCCTGCATGGCTGAAAGATGGTGATTAAACAATCACCATCAGCTGGAATTGTTGCTGTGGGTCCTGATAAGGGTCAGTTGCTGTTAAAAAAAATGGCACGTTCCTCGCTGAGTGGATCTGTCTGAAGCTGAAAAGCTTGGAGGGACTGTGCAACCTCAGGCAGTGAACTTCAGTAGTTCCGTGACCTCTTTTCTCTCCTGAGGCCATTATTCACTCGTGGGCCTAGTGAAATGATTAATGAAATAAAACAAAGTATATTCTTAACATGTTTTTAATATTGCAGTGCAGGATAATAAGCCAGAAAAAGGTCAAATAAATGTCACTTCACATTAAACATGATTGATGCCTCAGTGAGTTGGTCAAAAAATGCCCCAAAACTCAGTGAATTTACAAAAGTAAGTCAAACATTTTGGATATATTATATTTAGAGAGTTTAGAGTGGTTTTTAGGTAGTGTTCAAGAAAAAAAAATTCTACCAATAAACTACCATGAAAGCGGAAAATCGAGGTATTAAATTGGAAAATGAATATAATATATTGATTTCAATATAAATATGAATAGCACTGGGTCAAACAGAAACACTATGGAGTTGAGAGAGTGCATGTTTTCAGTAGATACTGCTGATTTCCTTTCTGAGTTTGGGTTGAAAAGATTGTGTCTGTCTCACAGACATACAGCCTAAAACTTTAAACCCTTGGGAACACCTGGAAAGGTCCACTTGGAATGAAGAACAAACTGATTGGATTTAAGTTGTCAGATATCAAGGTCACTGTAATGATTGATGTGCATCTATTCTTTTTATTAGAAGAATCCCGGGAGGGAATTTCCTTACATTTGTCTCAAACTACTTGAAAACAGTCATGAACTGATTAGAATTAGGTGATTGTGACCTCACATCCGTGGTGCCCTTGGCCATAATGAAGCCTACTATAGTAAAGTCAGTCCAGGTACAAGTATGGTCTGAAACGTCTTTAGAAAATCATTTTCCCGTGAAGCATATGAGTGAACATGGAGCTAACAGCTAAATTTCATTCAACACAATTATTTACATTTCAGCCCTGGTGGGGTGACTCCCAGCTATCCCCGGCCTCTTAAGTGTCTTGTTATCTCTGTTTGTGTGTGTTTAGTCCAGAGAGCCGGAGCTGCATGCTGTATGGGCGTCTTGTTCGGCGTGTTTGCTTTTTGTCACCGGAGGGGAGAGAAGATGGATGAGTCTTTCAGTGCCGATTATTCTGTTTTTTGCCACCACTAGCTACTAAGTAAGTTGACGCGTCATGTGATCGCTCTTCATCTCAAATAGACCGGAAAATCTAAGATTGTGGAGGTGACTGAAGTGTCCACTGAAGTTGGACAACCCTAGATTATGTTCAGCAGTCTCAGTGCCTCTCACTGTTGGTCTTCTCTTTCCCCCTCTCTCTCTCTCTCTCTCTCACACACACACACACACACACACACACACACACACACACACACACACACACAAACACACACACACACAGTGTCTGCTTGGAAGACACACAGAAAGCAGCGTTCCTAGGTCTGCCAAAGCTAATTTGTTCTAGCAGTTTGCCAGCTACATAAGGATTTAGACAACAAGGGAAATTATGTTGAAGTAAACATCCTTGCTTGCATGTAAACTCATCAGCACTCGCAACGCGTTCCAAATAATTCCAGAGACGAAGTGGAGGAAAATGCTCCGTGACGGTGCAGAGAGTTTTCAGGGCTTAGGCTGCGGATGGTCGAGGTTTGCGTCATCGTTCCATGACCGCGGTGCTGCACGCGTCATGACAAACAAAAGCTGGAAGATTTCCTTTCGACAGTCATGAATGCAGCTTTCTGATTGCAACTTTTCTGCTAAGCTGGGTTCTCTGCACAATAGCACGACCTGATACATTTCAGTCCATCTGCATGATTAGGCAAGCTCCTAGAACACACGGGGAACATTGTTGTGGTATTCTACAGGGATCTGAATTAGACAGACACATCTCAATAAAACATTTTTTTAGAGACGTTTATGCGAAAGTTCACAATTAATCACTAAATGTTCAGATACAAGGACAGAACTCCCAACGTGGTTTGTGTAGAAGGAATACTAATAGTTGTGTATAGAAGATACTGATAGTCAGCATTTTGTGTGTAATTTGGATGATTACCTGCCAGAAAATTACAATAACATCAGACTTGAATGCCAAATTGTGTTCTGACCACGGTGAAGTTGAATCATCACAAGTCATTTTAACTCTCAACTGAAACCCTGATATGATAAAAGATAAGAGTTTATTGATCCCACTGCGGGGAAGATTTGTGCATTACCATTCCAGCGTAAGTGTATTAAGACATACATAAATAAAAATAAGACACTGTATGTACACACATATACGGTGTGTGTTATGGACAGATAGACAAATAGAAATGTATCTATTAATATAGATCATCGATGTCCTGCCAGGCTGTGAGAGCAGGTCTAATCACCTTCCTTATGGTTTTCTCCTCACCATGGAAGTGGGGTGCTTGATTTGTACTCAGTGTTCAGCTTGTTGGTTGAGAGAGTTTTTATCACTGTTACAGTGCAAATGTTACACTGGGATTGCAGCATCTCCAGACTACAGACCTTGTTTACTCCAGGAATCAGCTGATCACCCTGACGCCTGTTGGCTTGTCAGCCAAACATGTCAGCTCGGAGGAGTTCTGCCCCGATGCGCGCGCGCGCGCACACACACGCACACACACACAGAAAAGTCATAAAAGGGTTTTTTAAACACTGTTTTTACAGCTGTCATTAAAAGTAGCACATGAACGCCATGATTCCTTTAGGTGTTTATGTTGGTGTCCGTTGTTTGGGTGATTGGTATATTCGAGTATATAACAGTATTAGGCTCATTGGTTGAGACACTTCTTAATGCCAATCCAAAGCCAGTACTGTGTATTCAGACCCAGTGAGCAACAGGCTGTCATTATCATAATAACAAAAAGTATGCTATAAATAATACTTAGTTAATTAGCAGACAGAACATGCATATTATAAATCTAAATATATATATTTCACACTTAAGTATGGGCGTGCTGTAACAGTTATAGCAACACAACACTGCGTTTAAACGGCATAAACACAGATAGTACCAGGTCAACGTAACACTGAATGTATCAGTCAAAAGTTGTCGTTCCGTGCATACTTTGTCTGACTGCCTGACAGGTGTTGAACAATAAAGTCAAACGTTTATCCGATTATGAAAGCTCATCCAACCTGCCTTTACAAGTATATCCCGGTTTAACAGAATGTCATAATACATGAACTAGGCTTAAATGACATGACCCTCTACTTGTACAAAGTATCCAATATGTCCGACGTTTTGTTATCGGAGGTCCAATTTGATATGATATTTGGAAGCTATTTATTATTCTCATTACGGTCATAATGAAAATACCAATGTTTTTACCAATTAGCGAATAAATGCCACAGTCTCCAAAGCCGACTGCGATAAGGCCAAGGGAAATTAATTGTTCAATTGATATGGAATGACATTGCTATCTGCTCGT
>JAUMTR010000011.1:3351423-3417211 GCA_032270685.1 Microctenopoma stevenorrisi
CTTTATTAATTTTGATTAAAAGTGTCCTTACCTTACAGCTCTTAATCATAATTGCATTGAATTCAGACCCTTCCTTCCCATAGTATCAATTGCTGCATATTTTAAGAACTTAGTGGTGGGTAAAGCCCTGTGAACAAATATTTGCTGTATCCAAGCAAACATTTTTCCCAGTGTTTAATCGTCGGGGAAAACAGCAGACCTGTGTAGGTGTCCTTCAGTGAATCTCGGTGTTACATAAACACTTGTGGTGGACGGTGTTTACTTGAATCTCCAGCAGACAAGTGCTCAGGCGTCCACGGAACAACTTAAATGTGTTGGTTGCATGGCCAATTTGACCTTCTTGAGAAGTTGAGGTGAGTGTGTGTGTTTGTAACATATCTTTTACAAACACTAGGTGAAATTGATGCTGGAAATTAGAATTAGAGCGAGTTTCTCCTCCCTCCCGTCTCAAAGTGTCTTCTGTTCCAAAACTTTTGGAAATCTTAGGTCAATCAATTAGTGTTTAAAGGAACATTTATATTTGAAATCAAAAGGCCTATTTAAGACAAAAAATATGAATTCACTTTTTATTTCCGTTTGTTAAAACCCCCTATTTCCAGAAAATTGGAATGTTCCAAAAATGAAATAAAAGTTTATTTCCATTGTCACCATTCTTATTTTTAAATGACACTGTAACCAAACAAATTAAAAACACTCTTTGACTCTTTCAAAAGAGAAAAAAACCATCAGTCTATATATCAACATCTTTGTAGAATATCGATTTATTTTTACGTAAATCTTTAGACATACTCTATCTCAGAGAAGAACTTGTGTCTTGTGATGATCTAAATACAATTTCAAGTTAAATAAACATCAGAGAAGAAAACCTGACTCTAAACACATTGTTATTTTCAGAGTTACTGATTTAAAAACTCTGTATTCGGCTCTTTACTTCCTTTAAATTCCCCCTGAAGGAAAAACATCAGCTAAATGCCTTAAATGTAAATGTGAAACCCAAGTATTGTCTTTCCCAGCAGGATGTCTCCGAGAGGAAAGCAGCCTCTCACAGGGGAGCTGTGTCAGCCTAATAATATTACTCTATCTAAGATGATATGGATGTTAAAATTCAGAGGAATGCTGGCGTAAAGGGTCTCCTGAGAATCCCCCCTTGTGCTAACATACATTTACATGTGCAGGATTATAGTGTGTAGAACATGTGTAAAGTGGTTTGTATTGCTTTACTTTAAAGAACTCGAAGGACTTTCTTGATGAAAATCATCACTTAGCGCTAACCTTTGTCTAACCCCCGATGCCTGAACCCAACCTGTCTGTTTTATTTAGACAGCATGTGTCTCATTACAACGTTTAGGGAAGTTACTCTGCACTGTGAAGGGAGGAGGTCAGTGTTGAAGGTGTTTATTCCATAGCCAACATGGAGTTGTTTTAATTTTAACTGAAAATGAATCTGTATTTTATGTATGTAATGACCCCAACCAACCGTTAATGAATTCGTTTTTCATTTGATATAATTTCTAAAACACCTGATGCTGTCTCACAGTGATTTAGTTTTGGGACATTTTGATAAAAATCACTGATTCAGAATTTGCAGAGCATTCAGGTTCAGTCTAGCCCTAACCCTACTACATCGTTAAGCGAAGTCTTATGGATTTACAGTACATCTAACCACCTCCACTCACCCTTTCTCTGAAGAGAAAAGAAGGAAGCACGGTCACTGAAACAAGTTTACAAGTCACATCTATTTACAGTGAGCTACTTTTAATCCCTGGAAAGATGTTTCAACATTATGAAAGCAAAGGCGCACCGTGGTATAATGCAGATTAGCCCTAACCCTAACCCTAAACCATTCTAAGCAGTAAATATTCAGCTAAATTTGATAAATGCTAAATGAATTCAACGACCGGTACGTGCTGTAGGCGGCACTGTCAGGCTCGCGGCTGCTGTTTCACACTCTGACACCAATCCTGGAGCGTTGCTTCGTTTGACATCCCATGTTTGACAGCGCAAAAACTGCTTTATCTCAAAATATTTGCTCAATAATTCAGAGACAGATGTGCGTGTATTCCCATAGATTTGATTTCACGCAACTTGAAATAAAAGCTAGCCCCCGCTCATAAAATGCAACGGTAAGCCGACTCTGCTGTGGGTACGTTTTTTTTTGCACATGGAAGGAGGGGTACGTTTCAGATTGTTATCAAGGACTGTCCAAAGACTACACATGCCTTCACTGCTATACTGGGGTCCTGGCACGTCAGTATATTTGCACAGTTCTCCGTGCACACCGACAGACTTATGGAGTGGAGTCAGTCACACTATTACATTTCAGTTGCTTGTACGCCAATAAAAATGTTGTATTCATGTCTTCTTGTGTATGCTGATTTGGCAGTTACAGTTACAGACTTGTGCAGCTCAGGTTGTTTTTGGTGCACATGCCCAAGGACTTGTCAGGATGTTTTACCAAAACATGCCTGACTAGATGGAAAGAGAGGGATTATTTCCCTCGGCAGCAAAAAGGTGGTGGACAAGCTTGTGATTCAGTAATTGCTGCACAGGCAGACCCTTCACGTCTGACTTTGCCCTTTGTCGATCACGTCCAGCTTTGGTGTGTCCACAGTCTGACTTATAACTTAAGTGTGATGGTTAATTTAGTGCTAAAGGGGCGTTGCCTCCATATTTTGTCATTTATAAAAATGCAAAGAGCAGCAGAGGGTGAAAGTTTTACCTTGACACCGGCTCAATAATACCTCCTGGTTCGTTTAGTTTTTGAGTTGTGCAGGTGGTTGATCGTATCTTGGAGTGTAAATCTACTGCTTCCCAGCAGAGTAGATATTTTACCCAACATACTGATCTTTAGAGGATAACGAGTGGTAAAATATGCTCTACTCCCTTTAGTAATTTTAGCTCATTTCAGCTCAGCAACACAAAGGGCATAGGACAAGAAAATGCAGGGGTGATTTGCATTTGCTGCAAAAGTGCTACGATCATTGTGATGAAAGATAAAAACAAAATACTTGCTGCCATGGGAACTTTCCAGAGCAGCAAAACCCTTGTCATAATATCAGAAGGTCTGTTGTTTTGTTTTGGTATCTGATAAGCCTTCAAACACATAGACCCATATGTTAGGACCCCTGGTTGTTTTTAATTGTCGTGCTGGTAACTCAGTCAACACTTTAATTCCTTTTTATACTTAACCTAACACTTTGCTTTCAGTCAAAAGTTCAAATTAGTATTTAAAAATAAGTGTGTTTTACATGTAAAACACATTACGCATTTCTACAGGGGAGCAAGGGAGGCTGCTTTAGAGTACCCACCCCACCCGCACACATACACATACACTTTTATGTCCTTTTAATTATACTTTATACTTAATTAAACGAATCGTTTGTATTAAAGTGTACTTGGATCTGTTGTTGCCTTCATTTACATATAGGCGAACTTCACTGAGGAGGTCTAGCATTGCCACCCAGCCTAACCCTCTTACCACTCCTTCCCTGTAGAATTTTCCAGATCCACCACTGGGACCAAGAAAGTGACGCCATCCATCCATCCATCCATTATCTTCCGCTTGGTCCGCTTGAAAGTGACGCCATCCAGTTGAAATCAGATACACATCATGCCTACGGCCGCATGGCAGCTTCATATAGCATGTATCTGCAAGGATATATTCACGTTTACTTTACCAGAATCTCCAGTCCATATGGAATTACCTCAGCTTCGACCTGGACTGTCGGAGGAAGCTAAAACAGAGAAAGAAACATTTCAAATTAGTTTATTTTGACAAATGCTGCTACAGAATATCCCCAGTTCTTCCAGACAATAGCTCAGTCTGATCATTTGATATCTGAAATGGTGGACTCCAGAGAGCCCTTCGGCATGCAGGTCGCGCTTTATTGGGTAAGGTAGTGGATAAGAGTTTTTTGGTGCTAACCGACTGGCAGATTTATTAGGTGCGATGTAATTTGATATTCAAAGTGTCTCAAGACCTGATGTAACTTGTGTCAGGGCTCTGTTTGATTCATTGAAATCCCATAAAAACCAAGAATAAAACTGCCTTCACCCTTCCTGTCACCACAGAGTCTCAAGCTCAGATTACTTCAGTGTGCACTCTTACATCAGAGTCAAATAAAACAATAATTTTTTAGGTCTGTTCTGAAGTTCAGATTTTTTTAGTATTTTTATCCAATTAGTCACCAATCCAAACCAAACAACATCATTTCTTTCTGTAAAAATAATAATAATTTTAACAGCATTTTTCTCTCTTAAACCATCTTTAGTATGAAAAATATTAATACGAAGAATCATCTTTATTATCATTTTTACATTTTTACATGTTGCAATGAAATGTATCTCCTGCATTTGACCCATCACCCAGTGGGGGGAGCAGTGAGCAGCCACAGGAGTACGATTAGCTCTTATCAGAACATCACAACAAATGACATTTCAGTCAATATCGTGGATATGGACACCATAACTATGAAGGCCTCAGAGTTTCAGCAGGGATTATTATCATTATCAGAGTCACAGTGATTTCGCTCATAGAAACACAAACCCTTATACCTGATTATTGGATCTCTCTCCCTGTACATCTCTCACACTTTCCTTGCTTTCTAAATCCATCTCTGACAAATACCACTTTTGAATAATTGTGTATTTTTATTCCCTGACTGCATCAAACATGAGTTTCGACAAGGGAGGTGGTTTGGTCAGATAGATAGAAGAGAAGTGGATGGATGGGAGTTGGCTGAGAGAATGAAAGAGAGCAACGTTTGCCTATGGGGGACAGATGAAGGAGCTTTAGAAAAGATGAGGAAGAACACTGATAGCTATTGATTGAGAAAGGAGCGGCGTAAAGCCGACATGTTGGATTAGACTTAAATGAAACCCCGTTAACACACCGGAGGGTATATTTGAGGGCACATGAGGGACATCGCGAAGCAATCCCTACAAGCATCCACAACTCCTGATGCTTCCAGCAGCTGTTCAGGTGAGGCACTCTGCATGGAAAAGCCATTTTCCCTCCAGCTGTGGGGTCTCTCTGCCGGTAGATCAGCAGCACACCGGCCCTCGGGGTTCCTACTTTTTTCCGTCCCTCATCTAATTTTCTTTGGTCTGTCCCACACACTCACTTTATCATCCTAAGAGGATTATTAAAGGAAACGTTAATGGAGGAGAATTCGTCGCTTAGAAAGAGTAGAGCGTGATGTTGTCATTGTGACTAATTGTGAAATGAATTGTTGATATTTTTCTCGTGTCAGTTAGTCACAAACCTGTCTCATGTATCTCAGGTGCTAATGTGTGTGAAACTTCCTAACTGGTTGTGAAACAAAACACCCATTTTTAGAATGATATTTCAATCTGAGCATAGTGTTTTTCTTATGAATTGTAATTTGGTAGACTTGCCTGTCAACATAAACCTATGTGCTGGACTGGAGAGTCAGGGCTTGCACTCATCACTGGTGTGCTCAGCATATATGGTCTTGGAAGGACATGATGTGTCTCATATCAGCATTGACAATGAAAGGAGTCAGATGTGCTGGTTTGCTGGGGTCATCTTTGGTCGTACCACACTGATCAGCAACAAGCTGGTAAACATATTACCCGTTTGGCCAAGAGAGTTTTACTGATCCCTTAAATATTTTACTGGCCATTGACAGTCAAACAGTTGCATTTCATGTCCACCGTCATTTATGAGCAAAGGCACATATTGGAAACATACGGTCGACTTGCAACATCAGTGCTGTGCTGAGAGCTGACATCTCCTCAGGTCTTCTTGCAGATAGCTCAGCTACTGCTAACTAATTAGATTAGTTGTTGTTTAATTGTTGTGGCCAAGCTAAGCACCAAAAGCTAATTTTACACATTTAATTGTGTGCATCTTACGGGAGTTGGGCCTTGGTCGGCCTTGGCAGGAAATGCCGTGAGTCTGAGCAGCAGTGTCCTACTACCATTGCCTTGTTCTCTGGTGCAGTGTAATTTCCATGACACAAGAAGCCTTTCTTTCTTTTACTCACCTCATATGCCTCCATTGACACAATAAATACAATCAAATGGAAACCATGAGGCACGTTCTTTTTTTAAATATAATATAGACAATAATTCCAAATCATGTATTGAATTTAGATATATTCTCAGAATACAAAACTTCCAGAATGTTAGAGGAGTCAAGGAGGTGCTGGTAAAAAAGAACAATGAATATGAAAGTGCTTAGGATAATAGAGGAAATACTAAACTTAACAAAACAAAGCTGCAAAAACATCACTACCAGTAAGTCTTACCTCAAAGGAAAAAAGGAAAAACATAGAACGTCATTCTTAAAGACACAATCATTAACATGGTCTTTAGCAAGAAGCCTACATTGTCCGCAATCCTCATCTTTAGTTTAGCAAAGTTTATGGAAGATTCCAGATTTCCATACGAGCACAAGTGAAAACACTAATATTAGAGGCAACTGCACACAATATGAGTGCGGTTTGTGCATGTTTGAGCCACACTGAGAAGCAAAGTACAAGATTAACAGTGGTCACAGAAAAGTAACGCAGCTCAGAGATACAATCTGTTGTCAATTCTCAACAGAATTCAACCGAGTTAGTAATTGGACACATCCAATGTTCCTTCAAGTGGGAAATGGGTTTTGAGGAGCAGTGAGTAATTTCACCAATGTGGGGAAAGTGGATCAGTAGAAGAATCAAGAATCTTTCCTCCAAAGTACTTGCCCTGCTCGTCAATTAAGCCACGTTGGCGCTGCTAACAGCAACATGTCATTGACCTGTTACCTCAAAAATGATTGTTCTTTCCAACTTCTCCAAATATTCCTGGATAAAAAGCTGACTCTGGTAAATGTGGCACTAAGTAACAAGCATTCTCATAACAAAGCCATGGATACTGTCATACCATTGGCCAGTCAACAGGAGATATGACTCATAACTCATCCAGAGAACTAATAGCTAATGACTTCTCATGGTAGAAGGCAAGAGATACACTGAATTAAGGTTTTCCCAGACTTGTAGTCTCATGGTTGAACATTCAGACTAATTTAAAGTTAGAATTACATGTCAAAAGCCATTACTTTGCAATCTTCAGGGGTGGAGGAGCTGCCAGCCAACCTGACAACAGCAACAGTCAAGCTACTTCATGATTTTCCTGTCAGCAAGGTGAGTCAGGCCATGACTAACCAGCGAAACTAAACCACTATCAATAGTCTACATCTATAGTACGAGGGCCAGCAAGCATGATGTGTAACACAGGAGTAATTCTATCTATTCCTGTCTATTCGCTGCTCTCCAACGAATATAAGTTTCTCTTTTCCTGACTGAGAAATGGAGGGTGGAGTAGTTTGGGTTCTTTGCTGGATCCTAATACAAACCTGAAAGGTCTGAAGCCACAGGGACCAATTGTCTGAGAGCTACCCAGTTCTCAAGGCTCCCAGACTGGGAAGTGAGTGCCAAGAGCCTGCCTTGCCTGGGCTGGGTGTCTCCCTGGTGTTGGAGCTAAAGATGGACATGATGCAGAAACCTGAACTGCAATTTCATGTAAATTGTGGCTCACAATTTGTCATGTGTCACAATTACTACCAGAATCATCAAAATGTTGTTGATATTGATCCACTGGCATCAAATTTGGCAAAACCTTATGGTGAAAATGGAAAAGTTTTTTGTCTCCACAGCTTGACGAGGATAAAGAACAGCTCCTGCTTAAATATTTTACTAATTCAAATGTCTCTCAGATTATGGTTGCTCTGTAATGTTAAAACATCCATGAACCGTTGGGAAGTGTCTCTGATATCAGGGCAAATACAGCTGCACCAGATTATTGACTGTGGTGGCTTTTCACCAGACATGTTCATCATCATCATAGTGTATCTTACTTATCTTATCATTGTTGCATGCAGGATACCTGTGTTCAAGACTGGGATGATAAAGGTGTTTTAACTTTTTTTATTTGTTTGGTCATTCCTAAATGAATGTTTATGTTATAAGACAAATTATTGAATCTTATAAGACAAAAAAGCAGAAACAGTGGATCTGATTTGAATCTTTGAATTTTGGTGTCCTGATATCTTAAAAAAACTTTGATGTGCAGATGCCAGGTGTATGAGAGGAGGATTTATTTTTAGCTCCATTATTTATTATAGTTCATTGCCAGACTCAACTAGATTTTTTTATTTTGTTGTGTTAGCAATCCCCAACTCCTCCTGACCATATGTCATAGTGGCTTTCCACAGAACCCCCGCCCCTGAGACTGCACAGGTTTAGTCAAAATTGGTCCTCTGATGGAGGGCATTCGTTGTAAACCTTGTGCCAGATGAATCAGATTCAATTTGCAAAAATACATTTATATATTTTAATTCATTACTTTTTCTTACTTAATTGCACCATCTCTTTCAAACTAAAAGTGTGAAACAGGTATTTTAAATTGTAGTGCAGTAAATTCACTGACTTCACATCTGTTTTAGGGGGTGGAAAGGAAATATGGCAGTGTCTGGGACGTACGAAAACCCAGTCTGTTGAGAGCAATATGATTAAGGAACATTTTAGTGAGTTTGCGATCAATGCAATTGTACAAATTAGTGGTGTAGCAGTGTAAAATCAACCATTCTCGTAAGAAACTTGTGGCCGTACACGCTGAAAGCACAGCAGTTTGTATTTTAAGCCTGTGTTGGTGTGTTTGTTGTTTCTCATGCCTACATTGTCAACCGCATAACAGGGGTCTGTGAGAACCAGGCCGACCTCAGAGACATGATGTGGAATTAAAAGGCCTAACCGCACCAAGCCAGCAAATCAGAAAGAGACTAATGGGAAAATGTAAAATATATGGTATTTAGCTGTCACAGGGCCATCAACAGTAGATGGAGGAGTCACCATGTTGTGGTGCTGAAGTCTGTGATTACACTCTGCCACCGAAGGAAAATCAAAGCACTGATTAGACTCTGATGCTCGCTGTGGGCCAGGTCTCACAGACTCGGTGGTTGGAGTTGACTGACACTGAGATGGCAACACAGAGGATTTACTGTGACGGCTGTTTTATGTAAAGCAGTCCTATGTAAAGGTCTGCCAAACATGCAAGACTTGAAGAGATACTGAAATCCTCTTCACACTCAACTCTTCTTCTGCATGGATGGAAACAATGATCACAGCGTGGTAGGATTAGTCCTAAAACCACATGCTGGTCAGAAGTGGCTGATGTTCAAACTGTAAAACAGGGACAGAGGGAGCTGTGTTCTTTTCCAGGGTGGTTCTGTTGTCACATATACTTTTATTTTTTAAAATTTGATCCTCTTTGGTTATATTCCTGCGCCAGCTCTAACCAGCTGAGGCTCAGAGTACAGCTGATGTAACTTCATATTGCTGTTCCCCTCTGAATTTCTCACTACTTGCTGCAAAAGCAGTTGTTTCTGTGCCAGAGAAGAAAACCATTATTTCTGCAACCTAACATTTCACAGATAAAGATGGTATTAGAACAGTTCAGAGACAGATTAGTTTGTTCATTCCGGGTCCTGGGTGTGTATATTTGCATGTACTCTGTATATTCTGTCTGCATTGACCCAGCTGCTGGATATGATGTTTCCTGTACGCTGTTTTTATGCATTATAACCATATATATGCCTTGATGTATCAGATTATATTCATAAATCCTGAGTTTAAATTTAATAAGTTTTAATATCAGTTTCAATACCTCCTCTATATGAATAACAAAAAAGATTAAACTGCCTAAAGAGATCAAACGTGCACAGGAATACTTTGCTACTCCTTTCTTATCATTGCTCTAAGTCAGAAATACCTGGAGGGCAATTAAATTACATGTGGCAGAAAGATCTGAGATGTAAAAGATCGTAATGCATAAACATAATAACCCTATTAGAATATGAGTCTGGACAGACTCATGTGGTGAAGACATCGTTTGCTTCCTTATGTGTATTTATTTATGCCAAATATTACTTCAACAGCTAGAGATTAACAACTGTTTTTCAGTACAATAAAACATTCACAATATCAAACGCTGTGGTTTCTTATAGTGGCATAAAACACGTTCTTCTAAATCTTTATCATTCCTGGTTAAAACAACTCCCTCCTGACTCATATTACTGTTGACATCCCTCAGACTTAATACATCTTGACCCATCCACAGCTGGTTAGCAGTCCTGTTGCCGGCGACCTTTAACCCCTCACCCAACATGGCTGCCATCTTTAACAATTATTGGCAATTGGTCATTTATTTTCTTAGGCACTGAAATTACCATGTTGTCAAAGTAAGCAGGCAATAAAATGTAAACGCTTCCATTTGCAGATCAGAGCGCAGAGAGGTGTTCGTACTCACACATGTGGATAAACAACCGCATGCACCCTAAGGATATTAAAGACCCAGCTCACCCACTATTACCAAAAATGTGTCAAAATACCAGAACAGCTAGAAATGTATTTCTGGTTGAACATTTATTTCCTTTAGTTTTCCCATCATCACAAACACAGATTCCCCATTTTTAGAAAGATTTCGTGCTGTGACGCTATGACTCCTGTGACCAAGAGAAAAAATGAAGAAACTAGAATAGAAACGTTAATGGAGGGAATTCGGTGGCTTAACTTTGACAGCCGTCATTACTGGACGGGTGAAACAACAGCACTTGCAGGAAGCTGCTGACTCGACTTGGATTGCAGGATCAAGATTGATTTCAGGCATCAGCAGGGAGTGAGAGCTCAACACTATTAGGAGTTTGGTTGTTTTCTAGTTCCTTTTAGTTTTTAGGTAAGAAAAGAATGAATGAGGACGGTGCTCTACTCTCATTCTGTTTGGTTGAACGGGGATGTCGGGGTTTGTTCATCTTTGGACATGTCTGTGTAGATTCTTAGTCATTCTCAGTCATTCAATCTGCATTCTGTACTAAACATAGTGCAATTTAAGGTTGTGCTTAACATCAAGCCAAATGAAATTCTCTTGCAACATGAAATATTTGAGTTCTAGAAGTTTTCAAAAAGATTTCATTTCATCCAAAGCAACTGGACTTGTTTGGTTTCTTGACGACATTTCACCCTTCCATTCGGGACGTTTCCCCCAAGAGTTCTTTTTCAAGTCTGGCCTGAGAAAGCGCTCTGGGGTGACACGTTGTCAAGAAACCAGTTGCTTTGGATGTCGAAGTCGATGTCAGTGCGGCTTGCAGCACCAGAGCTGAACTTGTTTGCAGATCGATTCTTTATTCTTGTCAAATTGGCCTAAAAACCGAGTACCAAGTAACAGACAGCAGCATTCTGGAAAGTCCGACTCAATAGCAACTATGTCCGTGATGTATTTACTTATTTGTTTGAGTGTGAGCGTGCGCCACACCGAGTGAGCCCCATTAGTCGGAGATTTGTCTGTATTTATGTTGGGATGAAAGTCCTCGTGGCGCCATTTTGCTATTTACGCAACAACCTGCCCTCCGTCATGTTTGTATTTCAGCTGACAACGCGCGGCCACTGACGCACAGGAAAAACAGGACTACGTGCTGCTGCTCTACTTTTCCCTCGGTGTCTTCTTCAAGCACCGAGTTGTTTTTCCATGAAAGGCCAGTGGAGACAGATCCACTTGGGAATGATGTCACAGTTTTTACCTTTTTCGGCGGCAGCCTCTGCTAATATAGTCGTTTTCAAAATGATTGACAGACGCATGATGTAAGCAGCACCTCTCATGTTTGCTTGGGTAGCATTCAGAATTATCTGCCAGGATGGTGTCATTTGTTTATAAAGCTCAATCTAATACACACTGTATCCGCTAATGCTGCACAAAGCCCCCTGCTTTTCAGTTTCCATCAGACGGCTCTCACAACATAGTGTTCAGGTGAGCAGAACGATTTTTTCTTCCATAGTTTGAGCCTGGTTGCCCAGTTGTTTTAGAAAAGTTCATCTGAACAGTTCCCAAAGCTTCAACCTTTGTTTGAGCGAGACATTTTGAAAAACGTTCAAGAAACGTAGCCCGCCATTCAATTAGTCTCCATTGCCATGGCGATGTTTCAGTCCAGTGGATGCGCGTGCATGCTTGTGCCCAGTAAGGCTGACTCATGCCGGGGTTGCGGTCCATGAGCCAGGCGCCAATCAAATACAACTTGTGTGCCACTGAAACCGCCGAGTCCATGCCACCCTGGCCCCTCTCTGCAGCTGTCACTGCTTGGCAGGAAGAAAAAGTAAAGAAGCAAGAAGTAAAGAAAAGAAAGAAATGCCTCGCTCTCTCAGGCAAGAGGTCTCGCAGAGCATTTGTCAACCAGAGAGAGGATAAAACAAATGAACCCCGACCCCCAATGAAACAAAATGAATCTAAATAAAGTCTGAAGGCAGAGGAAATCAGAACGCAGGAATAACACAGATCAGTGTGTTCGGCGCTCACAAATCCAACCACATAATATTGTCCCAGGGCTTACCCTAAGAGATGTTTGACATGAGTGCTCTCCACCCAACCACGCGCTCACGCATACATGCAAACACACAATCACGCATGCACACGTGCGTATACTCCGAGATGCAAAGATTGTGGGCTTGTCTCGCCTCAATAGCAGTACAGGCAAACAAATTGCTAAGGTCTGTGCAAACAAAAACAATGTGTGGTGGATTCTGTTCAACCGCCCTCTCGCTTGTCACACACCCGACTGCACACACGCTGGAGTCACCTTTTATTTATTCCATAAAGAATTAGGCCAGCCTGCATCGTGTACAGAGTTTGTATTAAGGCTAAGCATGGAATATTACATATGATTTCCAAATCATGTATAAATCGTGACCAGTCACGGAGCAAAGCGTTTCATCAAGCTTTATTTAAATGTGTCGCACTGGAACCCGCAGAGAAGTGTTGGACTACCCTGATTACCAAAAATAAACAGTGGGGAAGTGAAAGTCTGACTCATTCATCTTTGCATCATGTTGACCGGCGTGTGATGTTATGAGGTTTGTGGATATAAGTGAGAATGTCAGGGATTTTCCTCTGCATTACTCAGCATCTGTGCAGTAGATTGTCAGATATCCTTTTCCACGTTTAGTGGAATGCATGGATGATGAGTAACTGTCCCATTTTCAGAGAGATGGTCTGACCCTGAGAGATGATTTCCCCTGTCTTTACTGTCATTTGTTACTTAGATTAGGGTAGTATTGCACCTGCATCCTTAAATGCTTGGTGCATGTAGTGCTGTTGAACTGAAAGGAAGACGTGTATGTATGATGGTCTGCTGGTTATCCCTTTAAAAAGATGTACTGCATCTCTTTATGCAATTCTCCTGACAATGGTACAAGATGATCTGCCTTAAGAAAGGCTCATTCCAGAGTCTTCAGTGGCTCGAGGTTTGCAAAGCCTCACCCAGTTCAGTGACTGCAATTATCTTTAAATCAAATCTTGATTTGACCCATAACCGTGGGCTGCTGTCAGTGTAAAGGCTTTATATTGACTGTATATGGTCAGGCACTTTAAAACCCATCCAGGTTGGAGGTCATTTAGGCAGAGCTTGCAGAATGGCACGTCTGAAGATACTGTCTCATTCAGATGTTCAGAACATTTGCCCAGTTTGTTCGAGTTGTGGTTGGGGTAATGCAAGATGACAGCATCTATCACGCACATGATGATCATTATTTAATGCTGCACAAGTTAGATAATGAAAGAAATTAAGTGTAGTAATTCATTATAGAGAACCTCTCATCCATTGTTGTTAAATGTAAATAAGACATTTTCTGTTGGGAACCAGAATATATTCTTCAGGGTTGGGTTTAGGGTTAAATTGTCAATTCTCATTACAACATAGCTTTTTCATGCTGGTTTACTTTAGTTGTAATGACAATATGAGAAAGAGGTTTGGTCGGAACTAATCACGGGCTGGGATTTAGTTTGCTTTGATCTTTGAAACAATAAATATCCTGTTATATTCTACTGTATACAAAGAAAGAAATGAATTCTAAAGTTCTGTTCTGGCTTTGTTAGGGTTAGATCTAAGCACGTCGTGATTATGCAATCATTGGTATTTTCTTGGGCAGAAATCAGTCAGATTATTCTAATTCAGACCTAAACCTGTACAGATCCACTGACCTCCAACTACCTGATGACTTACATGATGCATTTCATTGACAGTTGATCTCTAGGTCTACCTTAAACCATACAAGTACCGTTAAATCCCTGCAGCCATCACAGAATCAAGTACTGCATATAAAAATGTTCATTTTAAACAATACAGTTTATGTTCTCAACCATGACAGATACTGTATATGTTATCTTTAAGGCGAGATCTGGATGACAGACTTTTCTTTACCATGGGTGGGCGGATTAATTAATTAGCATCATTAGACTCCTGACAGTGAAATGAGCCTCATTAAAGAGAATTAGATGAAACAAACACTAGCCAGTGCAGACAAGGCGAGGGGGTATAGCCGGGGTGTGCGTGTGGGCATATAGAGGTATGTGGAGGGGGCTGAGTATGGAAGACAGAAAGAGAAATAAAGAGACTGATTGATGAATACATTCAACCCTAAAGAACAATGGAATCACTGGTGTGTGATCATGCCCGAAATGAAGTGAATTATTCCCGTGGTTCAAACAATCGCAGGAAACGGGCTGATTTAATGAGCCTGTGTCATTAGAACTGCATGGCCCAGTGATGTGAGTCCCCATGGGGGTTTTGCCCCCTCTCGTGGAGCTCAGTTGAACTGTTCCATACAACAATTTGGAGTTGGTCCAACAGCAGAATTCTACAGAATACTTTAAGAGCAAAACGAAATATATTAAATTCAGTTTATTACCATATATCTCAACACATATAAAGCAGAAGTGCAACAATGAAAGCTTGTGAATCGTGTGGTTTTTCAACTTCACTCCAGTTTCTACATGTTCACTTAACTGAGAGGGTTTGAGTTTGCTTAATCTCTTTATTTATCTGTGGTACATGTTTAAACTGAGCTCCTATGGCTAATTCCTGCACCAGAGAACACAACTTTACCAGAGAAGAGAAAGTGAAGAGATACATTTGAAGCAACCATTAGGAGATTATAAGAATGAAAGAAAAAAACGTGCAAGTTGATAAAAGAGAGACCAACATTTATATATAGACTCTCACACATTTAGTCAAGACGCATGCAACTTTAGACTTCTGAACTAATTTTAAATTGATGCAGCCTAAAGGTGATTTACAGCAACATATGCCAACAATCAAACACAGCAGGAGAAATTTGATCAGCAATACATGAGCTGCCGAATACACCGTTGAAATCTGAGTAGAATGAACTCCAGGAGGAACGAGCACACGAGGTGTCAACCGTGTCCCATGCACAGTTTAGACAATCTAAAGCTAAAGTAGCCTTTCCTGCAAGTACAACGAGGCATCCACTTCTTTTGGCATCCATTTTTCTATGTGCATGTACCCTAACCCTGCTTAGAGCCACTCCTACTGTACTTCATAATGAATGCAGTCATCGTTCATCATACCCCAGCTTTATGTGTTGTTTGAGTGGAATACACTCCGTCACACATACACACTCTGAGAGGGGGGGTTGTAATTGTGCAAGGGCCCTTAATTGCATCTGATAATTGGTGGCTGTTTTAAGAAAATCTGCCCAGCTATCAGTCACCTAAATGGGGCAATGGAGGGGCCTAGTCTCACGCTCTCACATCTGAGCAGGAGAAACGGAGAGCGGGGCCATGTGTTTTTAAGGTTCACGGGAGCGTTGTTAGGCTCTCGTAGCTTTAACCCAGCCAGCTTTCCTGGTGGTCGGCTAAGAGCAAAAGCCCCGCGGGGAAGGAGATGACTCCATGCGTGTGTGTGTGTGTGTTTCTCTGTGCCGACCACATTCATTTTGCTTTAAACACACTTTCTCTTATAGAGCTGTATTGAGTAGACACTTACAGTCATTTCTGGGCGCTTTTGTGGAAATGGGAAGATGAGAGTGCCTCTAATACTGGTTTTCCCAACAGGGTCTGACTGATAGTAGCTTTTAAACAGTGATGCAATATGAGGGTCCAATGATAAATATAATGTGCCGAGCTAATGCAGTGTTAGAGGAACACTAGTGCCCACCATTGATACATTTCCTAAGCAGCAGAAAGACATTTACTCTCAGACGGAGCTGTCAAACAGGGAATTAGAGTCAATGCTGCTCTGTGGGTCGAACTTGGAAATATTTACTCCACTCTAAACACCACCCCTGCCAATAAAGTGCAATCTCACCTCACAATAGCTCAACCCAAATGGAAACTGTCATTTCAGTTGTCAGCACCTTCAGGATTCTCTTGGCTGTGGCAGCGTCCCTGTGTCTCCTGACAGTGGCAGCTGGCAGAACGTCACACTCACCGTACGGTAGTCAGCGGTGGAACCGCTGAGTCGTTGTCTTGCGCTCCCACGGGACTCAGACCTGGAGCCGGGGACTAGGATCTTATTGTGAGTGGCCATGACTTCACGTTTCGCTCACCTCTTCCAACTCATTCTGTTTCTTGTTGACTCCACGTTGTATGAGAACATCACTGCTACCATACATGCAGAGAATCTGACAACAAGTGGCCACACTGCAGTCGTGATTTGATGTTTATTAAGTTATTTACATGAGGATTTAATCTGCCCATGTTTCCATGAATAAATTAAAAGCAGGCTGTAGGACGCTGCATCTTCCCATCTTTAACTGCGCAGGGCAGGGCTGCATAGATTCTGAAAATGAAATAGCCTTTGGCCACCATGTTATTTGTTAACAAAAAACTGATGCTCTGATTGATTTTGCACATGTAACTAATAGAAGTACGTTATTTTGGCTGCTCCCTGATTAAGGTCACTCCATCCCTCCACATATGATTTGCCAAAGATGTTACACCAGATACACCAGAGCATTTTAGTTAGTTATGGATTTTAATACAACAGTAACGCGTGAAATATTATTAATTCAGGAAGCTCCTTAGATAGTTGAAAACTAAATCCAGGTTTCGTATATTTCATGTCATTAACAGAGTTTAAATATCTGGGTATACACCTGGACAATAAACTGGACTGGCCCACACTTACGTCTGCTGTTTATAAAAAGGCCCAGAGCGGCTGTATTTTTGAGGAGACTCCGGTCCTTTAATGTCTGCAGCACCAGGATGCGGATGTTCTATGAGTCTGTGGTGTCCAGTGTGATCTTCTTTGCTCTGGTTTGCTGGGGCAGCAGACTGAAGGTAGCAGACACTAACACTGGACTGGAGAAATTAATCAGGAGGGCTGGTTCTGTTCTGGGAGTTGAGCTGGACCCTGAGCTGAGAGGAGGATGATGACGAAACTCCTCTCAATCCTGGACAGTCCCTCCCACCCCCCACACAGTGTCCTGGCTGGACAGAGGAGCACGTTCAGCGTGAGACTCATCAGTGTCAAGTGCTCCACTGAACGCCACGGGACTCTACAATTCCTCCCCCGTCTCCCTCAGTATAGGGGAGAGGGGAGAACAACATTCAGAACTTTCCACCCACTCATCCATTTTGTTTTTCTTTTGAGATTTATGTTGTTATCGTGTTTTGTCTTTGTTCCTGTATATGTGTTTTTTGGTTTTAGTATTTCTGTTGGTGCTGATTCTAGTGGTGGTTCTTTCTAATCTTCCCTGTACTGGGAGCAGCTGTAACAGGCAAAACAATTCCCCTCTGGGAAATCTTGAATCTCACTTTGTCCCGGACCTTCTATAAACCCCACCGCAGGGTTATCCAAGGAGCCTGGTTTTAACGTCATTTCAAAACAAGCAGGCTGCAACTAGCAGTGCGACAACTCGGCATGGGCGGCGTGCAGCTCAACAGCTCTGTGTGTTGCTAGCTGCAGTGCAACATAATTCTGATGTAGGAACACAGTCAGCATGATCTAGACAATAAAAGACATTTAGAAGCAAACCATCCCATATTTAATAATGGGCCAGTTTATTCTATCGCTCTGCTCAATCCACAGGAAAGATATGATGATCATGCCGAGTCACCGCAGCATAAACGTTGATATTCATCTGAACAGATGTGTCCGTGTCAGAAACGCGGTGAGAACATCTCAACACATTCTCTTTGCCCATTACTCCCTGAGGTTCCATACATTTGGCTAATTTCATTAGGAATTCAGGAATTATTAATGACCTTAACAAATAATCATAATACCGGCTGAGGTGGTGTCTAATTTCCTTGCCTCCGCCCTAACTTCACCCGTATATCCCATCTGGAAACCGTAGCCGGGAATATGTAAATGGACGTAATTGGGCAGCCCAATTTCACCTTTTTAAAAAATATTTGGAGTGAAAACACGGGCGCAGCATTGAGGTAGCAAATACTAAGCATCTCCAGGGCACTGTGCCAGATTCTGCAACGCTGACTGACTAAGTGATGCCATCGTTGGTAGGGTTGGATAATAATTTCACCTCGTTACACTGCAGGCGAGGCAGGTAGACAGCGATTCATTTCCAGTGAGAACCTTCCTTTTAGAATACAAATGTGATTCAGACAGGTACCGGTAAAAAGCGCTTCCACCTGCTCGTTGCTAGATAATTCAAGAATATGATACATCTCTACATGCAACCAGTGTGACACATAATCACACAGATACAGCCTCACGCAAACTCCAGTCGGCCATCATTCACTGCTCTTATTCACCTTCTCTGCCTCTCTGCTCAAAGATTTATAACGCGGCAGGTACGGTTTAGTATGTGAGCGGTGAGCTGTGCAAACCGTGTCATGACAACTCACGCTGTGCCACATGTTAGTCTCACACACATGCACGCGTGGCTGACCAATCAGAGGGCGAAGGGGGGTGAAGAGGAGAGAGGTCTCAGGTGCCACGCAGGGACTGGAGGGGGGGCGCTCGAGTGTGTGTGAGTTTTATGTTGCCGCGTGCGTCTGTGCATTTTCAAAAACTTGTGTTTGCTATTTAAGTGCTTCATGCTTAAGAGAGTAGAATGTGTGTTTGTGTCTTCTCCTTAGTTTTAGACCAGAAGATTGGATTGAAGACTGACTTATAGTATTTCCCGGTTTGTTGAACAGACCGTATCTTTTGAGTACATAGATGATAACTAAGTGAAGTCTTTAATATTCAGACTGGTTTAGTTCATGCTTTCTTCTTAAAAAATATGTCAAAGTGAAATTCAAAGTAATCAAAGTCGTGTGCACCCATTGGCTCAAAAGCAGTTAATTAAAACTGAATTGAGTCTATTTAAGGTCTGAGCCAACTGATTTTCACACTGGCATTTGAAAATAATATTAAAAATCCAGTTTGCTACATCAGTGCTAGGACAGCTAGCTCTGGAAACACTTTCAGATTTGTTGTCCTACAACCCAGGGACTTGTTGTGCCATAATATATTACATGAAATGCTATAGAAGAAAAAGAAGAAAAGGAACTGTGTAAGTTGATGAAGGGTTATAGAATGAAGTTTTCAATATCCTTTGGCTTGACCTGAGAAAAAGTGTGAGATGTTCTGATATGCTGAAAGTTGAGGTTGCCTGAATCTGACGCAGACTGTAAAGGATCTCTCCTCCATCATGCCGATACAGCTAAACAACTGTAAAATCCATATGGAAGTACTATACTGCAGCAAAACATCCCATAAATGTTCACATTTTTCCATCATCTCACACCAACACACATAACCTCCATTGCATTTCCAAGCATCTCCTCTGAGATGAAATAAAAACCACTCTGGACTGACAAAAGACACTTAATTCAATTTACAAATTTGATCAGGTAATGTAATAAAAAAGTTGCTTTTGTTCATAGCAGACTGAAATTTAATTGCGTTTCATGCTCCTGTGTTTGGGTTTCAACCTCCGAGCACTTCACTGAACTGGAGAAACACAAAAAGTGGGTTCTTGCTTAAAGAAATTCAACCCAGTCCAGGACTACTCTTTAACACACACACACACACACACACACACTAACACAGACATTATTAAACAGGAGCAACTCTTAAAGCTTTCACAGGACTTTTAATAGCTGACTCAAAGGTGAGGAATCACTGATTTCTGGACAAAAAATAAATAATTGATGTGAATCATCATGGCTGACATGTTTGGTACAACAGCTATGGTCACCCAGGGGTAACCAATAAATATGTGGCTTAGTCAGTCAAGCAGGCAGTTTGAGGATCAGACTGTGACCCGGCAGACGTTTGTTCACCACCAATGGCAGCTGGTTAAATTAATTTAAGGGGGGGGCACTTTTGCAAGTCAGTTTTCAGATAAACTCTAAGCACATGCATAGAATCAGAATCAGCTTTATTCCCCAAGTACGCTGCACATAGAAGGAATTTGCTTCTGGTCGTTTGTAGCTTCTCTAGGACAATACAGACAAAAATCTATATATCTCATAAAAGTGTGTGTGTGTGTGTGTGTGTGTATCAGTGCAGTGCGCTGAGTTGTGTGCAGTTTGTGTCCATATAGCAGCAGCAGTCAGTTGTTCATTAGTTATATTGCCTGAGGGAAGAAACTGTTTTTGTGTCTGGTTGTTCTAGGAAACGTCGCTCTATAGCATCTACCAGAGGGGAGAAGCTGGAACAGGCTGTGTCCAGGGTGTGAAGGGTCTTTGCTGATTTTCTCTGCCCGCTTTCTGACCCTTGAGGTGTACAGGTCCTGAACAGAGGGCAGAGGTGCACCAATGATCTTCTCTGCACCTTTGAGTTTGTCCTGTGCAGTGATTGCTCCAAACCAGACTGTGATGGGGGAGCAGAGGATGGTGACTCAATGACAGCAGAGTAGAACTGGATGAGCAGCTCCTGAGGAAGGTGAAACTTCTTCAGCTGTCGCAGGAAGTACATCTTCTGCTGAGGCTTTTTAAGGAGGGAGCTGATGTTGGTTTCCCACCTGAAGTCTTGGTACTGGTAGTGCTGAGTGGTTGGGACTCCCTTTCATACACAGTACAGACCAGAGAGTCTTACTTCGTGTGAAACTGTCAGCAAGACAACAAATTACAGTAGTTCCCAGGAATATACCCAAGAGAAGCTGGAAAGTAGAAAGCAAATTCAACAAGAATGTTTGCTTTGGCTACTCCACTGCATCAATGCATCAAATATGTGAAAAAACAAGATGCTTCATTAAGTAAGAAACTGTCGGGATGACAGGAGGACCTTCCCCCAGTTACTGATTAATGTCAGTGGCACATCAGAGAGACTGTAGCTGAACCTGGATTAGGACTGTGACTGTTACAGCATCAGCACATCCTCACATATAACTTTCTGTAACATTCTGTAATCGCTCTTTTTTTGCACTGCACCCCACTCCTGACCTCTCTTATCTGTTGTCTCTATGTTCACTGAGCTGGAACAAGGGAAAGCAATTTTCCTCCGGTTTTTGAATCCTGATCCAATACTGCCATAAAGTGGACCAGCTTTTCATGTCGCGGTGCAATATTAGTCACATATATGTAACACTTTTGGGACACTTGAACAAAGGTCTATCAGTGTCAGCTGTAGTTTTATAGTGTCCTTATGAGCAGAATCCATTATCGATGTATTCTGACAGTATGACTGATGCTGTTTGGAGACCTGGGTCTTGGTTGGGGAGGAAAATAATTCAGTTTAGGTCACTAAAGTCATTATCTAGCCCTTTCCTATATATCACATTCCTAGGTAAGTTAGGTAAGTAAACGCAGGTCATAATACTTTTCATTACATTTATCATTATCGTTTAGTTTCACTGCTGTTCTTTCAGGCTGCGACGCTGAGAAACTGCTTCATTTTGCTCTGTCAGCTACCTCAACTGCTTACATGTGCCGTTTTCCAACTCTGCATATTTTTTTTTTCCAAGTTTAGATGCACAATCATATATTTAGGATATTTATAACAGCTTTAAATTGTTATGTTATGATGTTAATTTGTAAGCAGCGTAAATGTGTCTTAAATTACTGGAAGAACTAAAAATGAAAATGCATATTTCCATCTCATATACTACACAAGACATGTTGTTATTGAGAGAAAGGACAAAATATGAGAAGAGCAGGAAAAGATGGGTGGCGTCGGAAAGGAGAGGCCTCACCGAGCCAGTGGAAGATTTCAATTAGTCATGGAAACGGGAGTGGCCCACCCTGCTGCAGTAGTGACAGACCTTGCTTGTCCTCCTGACATACATTACCCTCTGTAGTACAGCTAGAAGCTCTCCACCTCTAGCCTTCTCTCATCTATTGTTTTTACATTTCTTCACCCTAATCAGTGTTTTTGTCCTTATTTCATGTCCCTCCTACTTGTACAATGTCTGATTCGGCTTTTCCTTCTTAAACTTTCTCTTAATATTCTTTTACTCGCCTGCTTACGAATTTCTCTCGGTGACAGCTGAGCTTTGACAGCTTTTTACATTTTATTTTTCTCCACAACAGTGAGAGAATGGTCGGGCAACGGGGGCCTTGTTCAAACAAACAGGAGGCCGTGTGGTTCGCTGAGGGTGGCGACTCGCCATAACAAACCACTGGCTCCTGGTCGTCTCAGGCACACGACGCACATGGCCCCGCTACGGCGAGCGGGGGCCGAGCGGGACCTTCCTCGCTGGTTTCCAGGACAACCAGACAGCAACATTAGCCACAGTGAGGTGCAGAGTGACGGCAAATGGAAGCTGATGTATTAACCCACCTGGTCGGATGGTGCAACGTGTGTGAAGTGGAATCACAACAAGAAAAACGTAAAAATAACACGAGCCAAAGGTAAGAATAAAATAAGGAAATGGCCAAAAGATGAAAAAAGGCGTTATTTAAGGCTGCTGGGAAAGGTGTGTAAGTGCTGTGAGTCAGCATGTGTCAAATTTAAGTCAAGGAGAAAGAGCTGCCTGAAGGGCTTCAGCTTCGTCTCTGACTTGGAATTAGTATATATTAATGCTACTGTGACGAGGCTGACGGCAGAACAAGGGCCTCTGAAAATACCACAGAATATCATGTCAGAGATCACAGATACATTCTTTCAGGTCATAAGTGTTATGTAATTTTACACATATCCACCTTAGTTCATTTTATAAATTCCCAAACCACTTTCTGTTTAGTTTTGTTACCTCGTCTTGCTGCATAATGTACATTTTTATATAAGCTGTAATTACCAGTGTCCAACTAAATAGCAATCAACAGAACATCTCAGTCCTACAATGTAAATCCTCCTTTTAAAATGATTAAAACTTGCGACGTGAGCTAGATAAATTCATTCAATAGCGTTTTTGACCACAGCTCTGCCAGCTCATACACCCGTCTAGACGTATCTGACAATGTGCCTTTGAGTTTTATTGGGAGCCTACACAAACCCTGACTGATGGAGAGAAAGGGAAACTGGACTGCAGGTACGGAGTGAAATGTAACAAGATTTCTAAACAGTCCAAACAGTTTATGCCATGTCTCTTGATAAGATCTCTCTGCCACAAATAAAAAACACATTAGCAGTTTGTTTCCACAAACCTCCCTCGAAAACTGCTGCTCCCAGCTTGCACTTAGCACAGACTTTTCCAAGTGAGTGGTCAGATCTGCACAAAGATTACCCAAATGAGCGAGAGCCTTTCTCTTCATCTCCCTGACCACTTCTGCCCCCATCCAACATGAATCCACCTCTGGCCTCGCGCCACTGACTGAATGGCACCTAATGACCTCCCAAGTTGTGTTTTTTCGTCTTTCTTGTTCTCTCGGTGTTGTTGATCTCATTTATCCAAACTGCACTCACAATGTACTGTATGTGACACATGGCTCATCATTCAGTGCTGCTCCGTCTGCCTCTGTCTCACGCCAAGGACTGACAAAAATGAATACATTAATTTGCTTAGCAGGTGTAGAAACAGTAACTAAGAAGGGTGGAGCTTAGAAACAACGACTGAAAATATAATAACATAAAACCCCCCACCACACGCTTTTTAGACCGTTCTCGTCCCAGCTGTGAGTCAGCCTTTAACCTCCATTTGACTTGTTCACCGCCTTTTTGTCATCCTTCCTTAAGTGCTCCTGCTGCAGCTTTGGTGATTATAGTCAGCTTGTTTAGCTGAAAAAAATCATCACGAGATCACGAGAATGTGTGTGTGTGTGTTTTGTTCCCACCCTTAGAATGAGCACTGCTTGGTTCAACACCACTGATTACACCCCAAGGCCCTGGGAACATTGGCGGCGTTGTATGGCGAGGGAGACTCCAAGTCTGATAGATTAACATTAATATGGACTGGGGGAGAAAGCTGGGCATATTAAAGGTCATTTCCCTCCTACAGTACATGGCTATCGGGGGAAAATGCAACGGGCCATTGAGTGCAGGGCCACACACGCATGAGTGAACGCACCAGCGCACATACACGCACGAAGAAAGACACAAACAGCCACAGAGATATAGAGATGTACAAGCAGGCACGAAGAAGGATCTGATGACACAGACATAAACACTCACTCCACACACGACGTGGGCCCCCCGCACGAGATGGCATTATATACATGTACAGTACTGGTAAACCCTCCCGTGACGACAGCCTATTAAACAACAGTGGATTTATAACTCCCAATTTGGTGATTAAGGAATGTGAATTTGCTTGCTCTTAGCTTCAGTTTCTTGTCACACCGGGCCTGTTTTCTGTCTATAAATCTAACAGCCAGGAGGTTTCCCCTCTACTCCACCTTTTTTATGGATGTGATGGCTCCAGCCAATATAGGATTAAAACCGCTTCATGTACGTTTTTCATGACCTCTGGGCCAAATATGTGAAAGCTGTGTCTCCCAGGTGCCAGCTGTACATTTCCATTTGTCTTTCGTTCACCTAAACACCCGCTGCAGTTGCTAAATGGAAAAGAGCAAATCATTCAAATGTAATTTTTCCCATAAGAGGTGACAATGTTGGATCGACTGTAAGTACGTTTTACAGATGTAAAAAACAGCATCACACCTTCGAAATGGACAGAAATAACATATATCTTTCTAGATCCTGTGCCTCCCCTCTGTCTGTAGCTCCCTCCATCTAAACCTTAACAGTTTCTTGGTAATGTCTCCTAATGTTGTAACAGAGGTCAGAACAAATTAGATGATATTTATATATATATATATATATAAAGAGAAAGAGAGAGAGAGAATTGCAGTAGGTAAAGATGAGGAAAAGACTGCATGAGCAACCGTGCAGCAGGAATGAAAAGTTCTTCTATCGGAGAAAGATCATGGTTTGGATTTTAACATATGTCGATATTAAAATCGACTGTTGTTTTGAAATGGGAGACAAACAGCTGTTTCCTGTTTGAAAGTCCTGCGTTTTGTCATCCCAACCATCCTCCCTGACCTCCTCCTGTTTCTTTTTAACAATTTCCTCTAGGGGATTGATAAAGTATGTCGCTAAAGAAGAGGCAGTACTCGTCTCTCAGTTCAGTCAGCTGGCAGCAAATATGGTCCTTGTTCAAAAAGTTACTACACCTTTTAATACTGCAGGTTTCTGGACTGCAGACACAGCGAATGCTCTAGGAGAGCGATCTCCTCTCCTACCTGGTGCAGGTGATTTGCATTTACATTCATAGCCTCCAATCTTCTGACCCCTACATGCACTCGCCTGGCAGAGGCCTCCACTTTGAGGATCTGGCCCAGTGTGCTCCCTCTAAAAGTCTGGAGTTGTGTGTGCGGGAAGGGGAAAGCGAAGAGATGTACAACGTGAAGTCACTTTTGTTTAATAAAGCATGACAGTCAACAGAACAATAGCAAAGAGACACTGGGAGAGCGTGCTGGCTTTGTAACACTGACAGTACCGTTACTGTTATTCATTGTTCAAAGAAAAAGAGTAATATTTGCTGCTTTAAGTGCAGCTTGTGACTAACGTACACGTGTGGTTGTTTCTGGCAAACTCGCACAAGCTGCTGGTGTAACTGAGAACATTTGGTTAACGCTGGTCATCAACAGGAAAGAAAGTAAACCTCAGTAACAAACCATCTCTCATACACAGAGTCTGTGTTGTGCACGTCTGCCTAGAGTGATGTGAGCGAGCCAGCTTTCATTGCAGGATATTAAAAGTGTCAGTAGGATGCAGGCTCAGGTTCCCTGCCTCTGTGCGCCTCGGGCTGTTTGTGTGTTTTGGATAAGCCCTGCACTCGCTCAGAGAGAAAACAGAAAATCAACAAAACAAATGAGGAAAGGCTTAAGAGTTCTTATTGATTGAACTTAATTGCTAATGGCGTCACAGGCAGAAATAACAAACACGTTAGTAAAGACGCTGGGTAGCAATGTAAATGATCACTATTTATTACACTATGATCTATTTAAGTACATTGTGAACTATATGTTGATCTTGTGTACTAAGATATGTACAGTATAAGAACTCAATAAAACTGAGTATTTGCCTATAAAAATATTCCATTCAGTAGTTTAAATACTGTTAAATTTCTTAAACGTACAGCTTAACCCCCCCCCCCCTGCCACACACATACAAACACCAGTCTCACATTAAGAAGAAAAAGGTAGGAATCACATAACATCATTTTAAAAAAATTACATTTAAATAAACTAGTATACAGACAATGAGTACTGTGTAAAATCAGCATAGTTTAACCATGTTCTCCCTCTTGTTGGATTGATTTATTAATACATCCCAACCACTGTGTGATGTATTTCCTGTTCCTTTGGGGCGCAGAAATCTTTACCACAGACTACACTCTAACTGTTGCACGTGCACTGGAACCACCTCCAGCACAACATTGCGGAGAACCTTGAGGAGCAACATTTTGCTGGCTAACTGTCTGTCTCGAGACCAGAGCTTTGGTTCGTTCGTTCTGCCTCCTCTGTCAGCTGAGAGGAAAAGAACGTGTGGAGTCAGACAGGTGAAACGGATTCAATCCATTTTCCTGATAAAGTAAAAAAACATGAACAGAGGAAAATACAGTAAAAGTGTTTAGCTTATTATCTCCTGTTTATTGAAGACTTTTACTTCAGATTTTTAAAGCGTTTTCCTCGTTTCTGTGCTTTCCCATTTACTTCCAGCCCCTCTAACAACAACAGCATGATCTTCTTGTGAAAGTCTTTTGAATGTCTTACTCTCCAGCTCTCCTGTTGTCGGTGATCTACAAATCAGTGCCTCATATACAGTCCTGTTCTCTCTTTCTCCACCACCACATTAACATATTTATACTACTGGCTCGTAGATATATAGTGTTTTCTTTGGTTCCATTCCCGTCTTGCTTATTTAAAACCTGCACAGGCTCATACATTACCTGTGGAGTTTTGCTTTTAACATTATGTCACCATGGGATCAGGGTTCTGCTCCTGCACTTAAAAGCACCCTGATGACGGACAAAGACATAATCAAACGCACTCAGAGGAAAACATACGTGCCTCGTTCAGTGCGGTCACACACACAGTAGAAGGAAGAACGTGCTCTATCTTAAAGTTGAACTATGCGTTAAACCATTTTGCACTTTAGCAACCTCATGTGGCCGACACATATCTCTCATCTTATTGATCTCTACTATAACACAGAGGTTTCCATCCTCTGTGCACTTTGAATATACTTAAATGAAGGTGCTGAAGATGTTTTGAATAGCCTACCGGCTACATGCAGGGTCTTGATAACTTACTATTATTGGAGCCCTAATACTATTGTATGTGCAAAGTTGGGCTTTATCCACATGTAAGGGAAGAATCTCATGAAAAAAACATAGAGGTCCCATCAGCTCTATGGCACATAACAGTTAATGAAATGCTGACATGGTGTAAAAGAGGCTGAGTCAGCGTCATATCTGACCATAGACAGACAGTTGGTCTCCAAGTACAGTTAGACGCTACTTAAACAGAGTATAGTTAGCTTAGAAACAATATCCTCCCTCATTTAGGTCGTGCTGGTTTTATAAACCGTGGCAAAATAACAATTTTTATCGCAAGCACGCGCTGTCACCACTGGACACCGAAATGCACTGCTTTGGTGGTTTGCGTTGTCTTAAGGAGAGCTGAGGCTGTCTGGGTGGTCGGACACAGTGTTTCCTGGGACGCTTGTTGTCTCCTCTGTCTGCAGTTCTTTTGTGGAGTTGTCTTTAACTGCAGTAAGGGTTGTGTGGTATCATATGTATATGTGTGTGGTACTTATAGTAGTAGTACACATATGATAAAATAATTGTTCAGTGTTGCCCATGTTTGATTTTTCTTCCCTTTTAGAAGAAAACCTCAGGACTTTACAGGAGCTCCAACTTGTCAGTCAGTGCAGCAGATTACTGGAAGATAAATTTGAATAAATAAAGCCATAATTTGTTTTGACACTCATTGTGTGACATGTGAGGCTTTGAGGACTCAAAAGATCCCCGTGAGGTAAACTGGAGGTTTAAAAGGTTTACTGTACAAGGTGGTAATTGTGAAACCGGAGGACGAGAAAGAGGACAGCAGGTGTTGTCAGGAGCGAGATATAAATAATATAATATAATTCTTTCCAGTTTAACCAACTGCTGGGAAAAGCATGGCACCCGCGTCAAAGTCAGAGGCGGCGTCCACCTCCTCTATGAACTGGCTGTTCGCTGGTACCTGTGCGTATGGGCACAGACGAATACACGTCCGAAAGGCCTTCTCAGCATCTGGAGTCCAGAACTTTGTGCTGATGGATGAATCTGGAAGTGTTGTAGGAGTTAACATTTTTTGCTTTCACAAAGAAATGGTTCTGAGGTTTCTGCAACACTGCCCGACATGTTTTACATGACAAGGATCATCGAGAAAGACGAACACAAACGCATTCAGCACGTCTCCTTATACAATAAAATTGACAAGATGCTGCAACACAGCGGTGAGATCGAAGGGCATGACCACATATTTGACTCCAGTTAAAAGTGGTCTTCCACTGAGACTGTAACAACATGGTCCAACGCACACAATCATGCATATGCTAATGCTAGAGAGAAGCCCTATCGTTGTATGTACTATAAGTATTACGTTACTGGGAACACAGGAATAGGTTAGCAGGCCCCTAGTCTTCACACCTGGCTGCCCACCCACATGGACACTGCTGGTCACCAAAGGTCACAGTAGCTTCTGTCATACATACTGTTGTCATGCGTCTGTAATTATTATGGCTGTGATAACAGCTGGTAAGGACTGCTGAATAGCATGTGTACAGTTGATCTGATCTCACTAAAAGTTGAGACCACTATGTCACCGCTTCATTAAATGGGATCTCAGTGCACCAAGTGACAACCAGAAGCAAACTACAAGATAAAAATCTCTAAATATTTTCGCAGATTTCACAAATTCAACCCTCCTTTTTACAGCTCTTAAAGTTACAGCCAAATGAATAAAAATGTCTTTTTTCCCACATTATCTTTGCTCAAAACAGTAACTTAGTAGCAAGTTACTATATCTACGAATACGAATTTACAAAAAATAAAAAAGTGAAAACGTTTGTTATCATCGCTGATTTAAAAAATACAACATCAGTAACGCGGCAGCAGCACACTGTGAGACCAGCTTTCTTTTTTTGTTTCCTGTGTACATCCATGCATGCACGTGTGTGCACATGTTGCAGAGTCTCCGTGAGCCTCGGCGCTGTAACAAGAACCTCTGGCTGTCAGCGCAGCACTGTGAAAACAAATTAGTCCAATGATTAATGGGGGGGAATTAGAGCCAGCAGATCATCCTGCTGTGAGGATGGGACACCCAGCGTAGAGCAGCATTTGGCACACACGTCTCGCACACACACACTCGCACATCTTTCCGTTACCGAACCTCTGTTGTAATTTTCAGCATGAGATAGACGATAAACTTTTCTTACTGCAGGAATATTTAGATTAGAAATCATTTCTATAGGGTAAGGAATCCACTACCATATATGCATTCAGTATAACACAATACATTACTGCTTACTAAGCAAGATTCTGGATCTTAAAGCATAACTCTTCTACCATATCTCACTGTCCTTGAGTAGCAAAATCAACAAACCAAGTGAGGCTGCAAAATTTTTAAAAAGGCATTTTTTCTTAATTACATTTTACCTTTTCATTTTTAAAAGAAGAAACTGTATTATTTCAATATTCATTCACCCTGTCCGTGTCTCACGTGTCGCATTAGCTGAGGATGATGGCTTTGTCCAGAAATTTGTAGCAAAAAAACCAAGCAAAAAACTAAACAACTCATAAATCCTACAGTGCTGATCAGCAGAATCAGACCCACAGTCTGACCAGCTTTTTGCCCTCGTTTCTAAGAGTTTTCAGCTGTTTCCTAACTCCACCGCAGTATGCGTGTGTTTGTTCCTATGGCAACACAATATTCTTTTGATATGAATTTGGATGGGGACCAAACAGGACTTCACGAGTGCTAATCATGCAAATATTTAATTTATGCTTGAATGGTGCAAAAAAGAAAACAGTGATTAACATGTTTATCTTCACACACACACACTAAAATGAAGAAAGGCGCAAAGGTTTATGAGAAAAATATGTGGCAATTGAAGCTGTAAAAAAGTGAAATTCTCTATGATTTGACAGACCTTTAGACGCAGGTCCCGTAAGGATACAGATCCTGGCGGTATGTAAAGTTACTGACTAACTATGAGATCAGCGTTGGCCTTTATTTAAGTAAATAAAGACTCATATCAGCCTGTTCCCTCTGCATTAGTAGGCAGTATTGTATCCCAGTTTGTCTACTGTTCAGTAGGTGTGGTTGGTCACGCCGCCTCACAGAAATACCATCACTAAAAGTGTTTCATGGTTTTCAGTGGACTAACACAGGCCACAGTGACCTAAATGCTGCTTCAACACACTGACAAGTATGACACAAACGTGGAGTACTGCTGATTTGCTTCTGTGGCAATATAATACCAGTGAATCTTACTGGCTTATACAAGCAAACCTTCATTTAGACCCAGGGTCCAACAAATCCCACTGTCTTTTTCAGACTTTGAATTTTATCCTGACGATGCTTCTGCGCAATGAGCAGCAGTGGTTTTGGGACGAACGGTGCAACTTATTGCCAATACCACAGCCGTTTCAACCCCAAAGAGGGAAATGAGACTGAAGAGAAGAACTAATTAGATTAGAATGACTTTTCATTAGCGTCACGGTGAGGCGGATTCAGAGGGGAAACTATACGAGGGTGACGGTTTGGTTTTAACGTGCTCTGTGCTACGAGCCGGCAGCATTCCACACTAAGGAGATTTCCTCTTTCACCAAATTAGCCACTGGAAGATCCCATCAAAAGAGCAAATATTGACCATCAATTCAGATAAGTGATACAGAGGAAATAATAAATACATTGTGAACTTTTACACAATGTGCTGATACTCTCCATCCTCTTTATATGTTATACTATGCTGGAATTACCAGCCGCGGTTTCCACCTCAACATTTATTCTGGAACGATACACCAATTATTTTTAATGGAGCTGAAACAAGGGTGGCGTGAGGAACAGCGGAAGGCATAAATTACCTGCGGGTGGGACGCGGGACTGCAGGGATGACCTCATACAGGAAGCTAAAAGCCTTCTTCTTCCCATTCTGAGTGGAGAGTGATGAGACGTGGAGCGGGCTGACAGGTTTTGGATCTGGAGGCGCTGCAGATTGACAAGCGAGGGACCTACAGACGTCTCACCAGTCATGTCAATAACGTGGTGGATGGCAAAGGACGGAAGAAGGGATGAGTATGAGTAGAGAAAGAAAGATGTAACTGTTGACCACCTGGAGCACTCGACAACATGTCCTATAACTTTTCAACAATGAGTGAATACACAGACTTTTTTATAGCATCCTAGTACTGAGTACATTGGGACTTAAACAACTTAGGGGAGCAGAAGGGATTAAAAAAAGTACAGCAATAATAAAATCATAATTAGGACGTCCGAGCCAAGACCTACATTTTTATTTGGCAATGTAGTTACGCTTGTTCACAGTCCTCAGCGCACCTCAGGTTCCATATGTGATTGGGGTTCATCCACAGTGGTCTCAGCTGCTCTGTTTAACAGGTACAGAGCTTTCCTCGGGCTCACTCCTTCCTCCAGGCTCTTAGCAGAGCGCGCGCAGTGGAGAGACACATTCATGTGTGGAGGTGATGAGTCTCCTGGCACCCCACTTCCTGGCCACCTCCTCTCACAAGCTATGACTGAGTGATCAGTGTGGTTCTGTATAGTCTGCCGTATCGATCAGCCGCCCCGCCTTACATGAACCCTGCAACTCTGACTGAGCAGGGGGCGCACGGCAGCTCCAATGACCTCTTAATTTCATTCAAAGCAGGACATTCATTATCTCCCAGTACATAAATCTAACTCAAGGAGAGAAATCTGCCCCTGAAATGACATTTAAGGGCGTTTAAAGTGTGCTGTTTATTAGTAAGTTTAATACGAAAAGGTAAGTGAAGGAGAAAAACAGAAACAGAGACTAGCTCAGCTTAGCCAGGCGTTAGTGTCATTATATAAAACAATAATGCCATTGCAGACGTGTGAATATGGTTACTTCAGTCCAGTCTGTGTACTGTACACATAACCTCTCGGGTATTGTCACATTGTTGAACAATGCCTTAAGAACTCTGTGTCTAATTCAAACGCTAAACCTGGCTGCAGCTGTAAATCATTCTATTTAGATAAATACACGAGTGTTTGCTCTTGGATGGTTTCCGAATGTTTATGTGTTCCTGTATTCGTTACCGAGTGTTGCAGAGGTATTAATCACCACTTTTTCATGCCAGTGGAACAAAGTTGTCGGTAAAAAAATGTCCGAGCCAGGCCGGGAATCGGCAGATCTCATTATATTTACTCTCTCTACAGTAGCACCATGGGACTCACTGTGAAAGCAAGCTCTGTCTAATCAGCAGAGAATATTCTGGATCACTTAATGTTTCGTCTGCCAGACGTCCACTGAAAGGGATGTTTTGCTCCGAATCCCCTCATGAGTCACGATGCTCCTCCATCTTCACTCAAATGAGGAAATTTAAATTTGAATAACCGCTGCCATTTGTTAATAAGTAGAATAAAGTTCAGATGAAAGTTCATGTGAATGTTCACTTCGTGATAATAATAGATGTCCAACATACCAGGTAGTCCTGTTAACCATATGAAATACAATGGGATGTAAGTGGCTGTAAAACATTAACACGAACATTCATTCCTCTGGGTTTGTACACTTTATATAGCCCTAGCATTGTATATTAAAATCATTAAATAGCTGTATGTGTCATGGTTCGCGGAGCAGATTTTACAGCTTATGACTTACTGTGGCTTTTTAAATGCTCCCTAAATATTAATATTAAATATTAATGTATACTTTTCGGGTCACGTATATTATCCTGAATGCCTCCGATGTTCCGTGCAAAAAGGGGGACCACATTCATCAGAGCAAAATAACATATAATTCACTTTTTTACAGAGTTACTCGGTGGAACAAGGTGCACCATACATGTAAAAAAAAAAAACCAGGAAAAGGCAACTAAAAATATCTGCAAAACCAAATCATAACATTTTCTCAGGGCACTGTACTCACACATACACATGACTCCTGACACAAGGAAAATAGACAAAGAAGATTTTTAGCAGTATTTTCTTTAGACCTCACTCCATTTCCTGTGAAAATGTTGCGCGGAGGACGTGGAGGCGACTACATGCAGGAGACTTCAGGAAAAGAAACCCACACTCAGGGCTGAAGTGTTCTTGTGCTTGTGCTGTGAAACACTGCGGGATGTTGGATTTAGGTATTATTTACAAGTATAAACACTTATTTATCGACTGTACACAGCAGTTGTTATTGTAAGTGGTGCAGTCCTTCGTCATTACACTGCATAGATGCATTATTCCAGTGTAGTTATCAATTTTATAACATTTGTCTCAATGTTTTCTGCTTGCTGTCCTGCCACTACATCACTGCTGTATTGAATTACTGACTTTCTTCATTTATTGTTGTGTGCAGACAAAAGTCACAGATAATTCTGACTAAAATGAGACTAAAATGCTGAGACATTTAGTCGACTGAAACTAGAGTAAGGATGTGACTAAGATGAATAAAAACTAAAAAGACGGCTTCATATAGTTATATAATAATAATATATTACACCATATGTCAATAATCAAACCGTGTTTATATATGGCTACGAACGCTGGATATGATCCGTTCTGCCTATAGTTATAAAATGTGCTAAGCTCACATGGCACATGTCAGTTAACTGCCCTTGTTGAAGAGAACAGCTGTACGGTCGCCACGCAGCACACCCGAAGCCGCGTTTCTGAAACGGCGCGTATCTGGCGGGCAGTGCCGCCATTCATCCTGGCAGCTCAGCTCGACAAGACTGATAGAGTGCTGACAGTGTGGATGGATGTGCGCCGGGGGAAGGAAGGAAAGACGGAAGGTGCAGAGGCTGGCGTTGCCAGACGGGTGGAGGAGGAGAGAAGGAGAAAGGTGCGTAAACTGACAGCAGGCGGACAGATGGAAAGTGCGAGGTGGGGTTTGAGCAAGGTGTGTATGGTCAGTAACTGAGAGTATAATGGGGTGTGGGTTGATGGTGATGGTCGTCCTGCTCGCCACAGGTCTCCCCTGTTCCAATGATAACTTGTGGTTTTTGAAGTGTTCCTCTGAGCCACAAAGAGGTCTAAGAAATAGCCAGCACTTGGCAGAAACCAGATTGTTCCATCACAAACAGGGACCTGGGACCCTCACTCTCGAAGAAGGAAATGTCTCTAAACCATATACCACCCAGTTTACTCTGGCATGGAGCTGGAAACCAAAACTTTTATATGCATAACTTTAACATCAGCTCTTGGAAACAGAGCAGGTGATGGACGAGGGCGGAAAGCTACCTGCTGGTAAAGGCAATACGGATATTGTAGAGAGCGCTCATCATTATGCCAATTAAACTATTATGGAATCACAAATAGGGAATGTACTTGTACGTGTTTATTCTCAATTAATCAATCACTGGTGGTGTCCTAGCATGGCCGTTATTCAACCCAGCGAAACCATTAATCACTAATCTGTTTTTGTGGAATAATTACTATTCAGATAACGTTTTTCTTAAATGTATGGACAATGTTTTCTCAATTAACATAAAGTAAATTACTGTAAGTGCTGTATGTATGTCGATACTCAACGCGTCAATTAAAAATATGCTGAATGTAAATTTTAGCAGACAGGACAGAGTAACTCAAGGTTCTGGTTCTTCTAAAATGGGAGATATTTTACAAAGAATCCAAACTCTGTTTTACAGTGATCTCACTTGTTCAGTTGCAGGAGATCTGGAGAAGGTCACAGTCAGGTCCTCCAGCAAAGCCAACTTGTAACACTGTTCCTTATCCAACAGCTTCCGTTTGCCCTCCACAGTCATTTTTCGGAACCACTTTGCCCCTGGGGATCACCACCGTGTCCTCCCTCTTCTCTTCCCCTCTAACCTCCCCCACCTCCACCTCCACCTCCTGCATTCTCTGACCTAATCCGTTCTAAGTGTTTACAGACCAAAGCGGGTCAGCTGGACTTTTTCAAACAACCCCATCGAACACAGATGAGGCTGTGGTAATGCTCGGGAGCTACTTTGCCCCTGGCTCGAGGAACCCTGAAGAAGTTGAGCTGTTCCCAGCAGAAGTTCCAACCTTTGTTAAGTCTTATTCAACAACACGCTGTCTGTGGTGTAATCTCATCATAGTGATGTTTAGTGTGTTAGAATTAGAAGTCACAAAAATTCACATACTGACATATTTTTTTAGTAAGTTCCAAATCACAGAGGAATCAACATTTTATTTGAAAATAAAACGACTGCTTCAAAGTTATGATAATGCAGCATTCACCTCGTTTATTTGACGCGCATTGCTAGCTAGTACAAAAGATGGCGTTGGTCAACATCATTTCATCTTTCCCGCCGACCTTGATGGTTGTCTCATTTCTCTTAAGTAATAGAAATAATTGATTGACCAAATGCACATGAAGTAGATCTCTAGATCATCTGGATCATCTACTAGAACTACTTTGGAGATAAATTGATAGATACAATGACACAATTCTTTTTTAATTGGACATGATATGGAACAAGAAAATCACTAACTGGGTCTAAAGTCATATCGTTAAGATATTGCTGCCAGACTTTCGTCCACTGGGACTATGAGGTCCACTAAGCATCATCCCATTACAAACATGCTGTTCAGATCTTGAGGCATCTGGTTTATATTTTCAGTGATTACATGCATGTTTACGATGCAAATCTAAGTACATAACTTATTTTTCTTCATTTGTTCCCTCTGATTTTTTCCTGGTCTCTGGGTGAAGACAGCCAGATGATTCTGAAAGAAACTCCCAACGGTTGTTGTTGTCATAAAAATCAGTGTTACACACTAGACGTGTCCCTTCGGAGCGCTACCTACAGATAGCGTTTTTCTTTGGTTGCTGGAGGTGGGGTATGGTCTGAACAGTTCTTAAAGCAGAAATATTCATTTTTCTGATATGTTGTTTTGAGGAAAGACGATAGCTACGTTCTGCAATAGAAACAAAACTTAAGTTCTGGATGTAATCCAGGTGGCACTAGAATGTGCAGCACTGTCCAAACCCCATAACAGTCCACCCTCCAACTGTTCGTTCTTTCTTATTTCCCCTCTGGTAATTCACAATAAAATGCTTTAAAGACCACAAAACAACTTAAACACAAAACTTTTTTTTTGTCTTATGTGAAATGTTAGTTAGGCATAAGCAGCTGTATTTTTATTCAGCTGAACGTTGCACAAAATCAAATAGTACCTAAATGTTTTTCAGAGAACTCGCATGATGCTCCTGAGACAATAACAGATGCCTAATAAATATCCCATTGTGCAGCTCTGTACTGACTACCTGTCACGACCTACAGCCGTGGTCCAAACCTGCACATGGATCATCACTTGGTTTTCACTGTTTTTCTTTTTCTCTCTGTCTACGGTGAGACAACATGCTGCGTGGGGGAGGCGGGCGCTTCATCACTGTTTGCCTTCTCCATGCTTGGACTGTACTAAAGCTGTGTGTGGGCCAGACCCCCACTGAGAGCGGTCGTGGAACTACTGTCAGCAGTGTGAACAACACCAATATCGCCTCCCGCTGCACAGACAGGTTCCGCGCCATTATCTGGGTGACTTGCTGACCAGAATTCCTCGTGTGCAAACCATAAAAAACCTGCAATGTCTGCTCAGGGGTAGATACTTTTACCCTTCGCACTTTGTGTGTTTACAGATGGAACTGATCCAGTTGTCAATACTGCTGCTCTCTGGTTTGTTTTGGCTTCCTTTTGGGATGCAGTCATCATTTTTGAGTCTTGCCTTTGTGGCTGCTAAGCATTGTAATTCATTTGTTGTTTCCCATCTTTGCTGAAGTGAATCTAACATTTATCCTTGTTTAAACATCATCATGTGCTTAAAGGTTTTCAGACTAAGCAACTGCTCCGATCACCCACAATGAACACAAACACTGACTAACCATTATACCTAGACACATGATGATGACTTGACCGTGCTTTTAAGATATGATAAACAATATTCATCACATTATATTTATGTAGGGCTTTAGGGAAGCTTTAACAGCGTGACCTCACAGCTGTCCGCTTGTGCATTTGGTTGGTTTATATAAAATGAAATGACGTATTTTAAGAAATAAAGTTAAAGAGAATAAGTTTCATTTAAAATGAAAAAAACATAGAAACTACCCTATGAAAACATATTTATTTATTCGTTTTAATCTACAAATAGAAACTACACGCTCATTTTGTGAACAATGTGTTAACGTTAAAAGGTTTTGGTTCTTTGTCAGTTTAATAAAGAATAATAATGGAATGAAAGTGCGAGAACCTTTTCTTGAGGTAACCGTGATCTGGATGACTGAGAACCTTCCCAGATGTTAGAAATCATTATTGGTTCTTTGTAAGGGATCCCATTACTTTACCTATACATTATGTACTTGGTGCTCATTTGACCTTTAAATAAATTAGGATTTTTCTACTTACATGTGCTGCTACTATCTGCCCTTTTTTCTTTATTAATAAAAAAAACAACAGAACAAATGTGGTTGGTTAAGGAAACATGCAGAGGCCTTCTACTTGTTTGATGTGAAATCAAGGCACGTAGTTCAAAGCCAACATGTGTGAGTCGCGGTGGGGTGGACAGCTTCCTGTAGAAATTATACCATTTAATGCTCGGTCACATCAGGAGTTACGATAACTTCTGAACCAAAATGAATCCAGCCAACGGTAATCTATGTATTATCGTGCCAAGATGTGGAATGTCAGCTCAGTATCATTTCAAGTAAATAGATTTACATAATACCAAATCACAGCTCTTTCCACAGTAAGGTCAAAGCTTTCTAAGATTATACAGACAAACTCTACAAGTAACAGTGGTAGTCTGTAGTGGTGCCATATAGATGCATAAATGTGTTTTTCTGTGCTGACTTTGGTGATTAATAGCAATATTTGTGCTGCTCGCCAGATGCAAACCATCCTAATTGTGTTGACCTATGAGGGTAAGTAGAAAGTCACATTAGTGATCTCTGTACAAAGTTTTAACTGAACCATCATCAGTTCAACTTGAAATGAATCATTTATATTGACTGATTATTGACACGTTGGCTGATTTGTTTTGCACCCTCAGCTAAAATCTAAAAGACTTGACTTCTGTAGCCCTTCTGTAACAGACGAGTCCTCATCCTCACCCCCTGACACACAGCATAGTCAGGATACCAAGAACAACTCATTACAAGCTCCTTGAATAAACCACCCTCGTTTCAATAGATTTAACATGGCAACAGAACCTCCAGACGCAGTAACCTCTGGGCCGGTTTCAGGCCTCAGACGGTGGTCTCCCTCATTGACTCTGTGTCTGCTAATGACCCTGGGTTGAGATTACCATTACAAAACACAGATAAATGTTTACTGTCATGGGATGACATCACAAGAGTTATAGTCTGTACAAATATACAGGTGCTCCATCACCCCTCCGTTCTCTCCACTTCCTCGGGCCCACATTGCTTCGATAAAAAACAACTCGAAACGCCAGCGCCCCGTGTTCACATTTGCTCTGTTTCATTTATTTTGTTGGCTGCTGAAAACATAAACTTTTACTTAGCTGTGTGTTATTAGAATGTAAGCTTTTTTCCATGGAGGAAGTTAGAGATGGGGGAAGGGTGTGTGTGTGTGTGTGTGGGGGGGGGGGGGGGTACATTTGTATGTCTTGACCTGAGTTTTCTTCTCTGTCCTGTTACTGATTAGGACCCTGTACCCATGCACTTGTTTTTACAGGCTTTACATTGAGCTTTCAAACATCGATGCATCATTAGCATTTTAATTAAAGAATCATTCAGACAAACAGAAGATTCCTTTTTGTAGGTTAAAATAGGGGGGTCATCAGATAAATCATGCTATCACCTGCCCTGGGTCCTAAAAATGACATCTTTCTGTAACTGTGAATGTCCATCTTCATGTCCAGATCCACAGCTTTATATTATTGCCTTAAGGAAATAATATGATGAAAGCTTGGTTTTGTTTTTGTCTTACAATACACTGCTTACCTAATGTAGCCTGTAATAACATGAAAAGATCTCTCAGCGGTGCCACTGCGGGCTAAACAAACTCACAACCACTAAAATGGCTACTGCTGTGTACATAATCTTTTCTGCTGAGGTTTCATTTTCCCCTGCATCTCATTGCTGTCACACCCACTTCTCAAACAAGACTGACATCCTCCCTCGTTAGACATTCAGCAGCCACGCCGTAACCCAAAACCCTGTGCATACACACAAACACACGTACATTCACTTACGGTGACCCCTCTGCCACCACACTCTTATTGCAATCTGTCTACATCTTGTACCATATTTTGTGTCTGCACATAGTATGTCTACATGCAGACGAGGCCTCAGCCGTAGCTGACACTCAGTACCAGCCCAGAATCTAATATCGCCCCATTGGAAACACATGTGGAAGTCTGACAGAAGCCGGCATGCTCCCTGTGCCATGTATGTCAGCAGTCAGTCAGTCTCCATGTTGTCTGTTTAGTAGGCCGTGCAGTGCTCTCCAGGGCGAAGCAGGGCAGCAGTGAAGAAGACGCCTGTGCCCCGTTGTTATTTCACTAATTGGAGCCTGGTAGTGTTTTGACTGATACTTGATAATGTTTCATTTCTGGGATATTTGTATGATTTGTATCACTAGGCTGCAATGCTAACTCAGCAGACCTGGTCTCACCAAAAAGTGGCACATACAAACGCATCTATGCAAAATATCTGTTCATTTTCTTTCGTTTTGTAAATTGTTGTAACAAACCACATTATGCAGCTTTTATGAGCACAACGTATTTTTTGATCAAACTGACATTCTGTATTTCTAAAGGGAGCTGGCGGGAAAGTGTCGTCCTAGGCGTATCTCGTAATCTCAAAGTGCAGCAAAGGCAACTGGACATGTCTTGTATCTTAACAAGAGCTGCTGTCTGCACCAGATCTGTGAAATGGCTTTTAATTCAGGTCAGTTCAATGGCTGTTCTGTTAGCTCTATGTTTTATATTATGAGCAGCTACGGCAACAGAATTGTATATTTATTCACAATAATTGCTACTCATGCAAAATGCTGCTGGGCACACATGGAAATAAAATGTTGTAACTGAAGTGTGACCCGTTAAATTGTTGGCCCAGTTAGCACCAGAGTGCTCTGGTCATATGTACCAGACAGGATTGTTATATTTGAATTCAACTGATAGAATTTGTTTGTTTTAGACCAAAGAATCCAAAATCATTTTTGCTGAGTGCACAGTGATGACAAAACTCCTGCAGGAAAAGCAGAGGTAAGCGGCTGCTAGGAGCGATCATTTCTACCTCGAAACCTTGCACCTTCCCATAGTGCCAAATTTCCACCCTGGTTGAAGCAGGCTGGCACTTCTTTTGTTGGGCTTCGACTGATTGAGCTTTACTCAGCTGCACAGGCGGTTTGTGTTTGACCACAGAGGTCCACGCGCGTCAAACCTAAGCCGTCTCCATTCTCTGTGACTGTCGACTGATTTGAATGACTAAATCGTTCAAAAACCATTCCTGACGTTCCGTTTTCTCAAGCGGCCGCTAATCAGCCGTCCTTTAGTCGGAGGAAGTGATCAAGTAAGGCGAGGAGTTTTTTGAAGGCCAGCGTGTTGTGACAATCTGTTTTGGCTCCGTGTCAAAACCCTTCTTTTGTCACCACCACATGTTTGAGAGCTAATAGGTGGTGAAAAGCCTGGTTGGAGGCCCAGATGAAGCAGATTATTTTATGAGGACTGAAGGAGAGGCATGAGAGACATCCAAACATTAGCATGTGTGCTAGCCAGAATCAGTCCCAGGGGGGAAACCCAAGTCTGGCCGCGGTGTCCCAGCGGACATCCTCTGCCAAGGTTAGCATATCCCTGTTTCGGCTGAGTTGCTGAAAGTTGTCTGTGCGTCTCTATGTATTTGTGTGTGTTGTATGGTCCGTGTGACTTTGTGCACGTGTGTGTGTGTAGCCGCTGAGAGATTTGTTATTTGGAGCGGTGAATTTTAATGACGTTTGTCAACTCCAATACGCACAGCTGCCCAGCTGTGGACGAGACTGAAGTTTTCTCAGCTTGCTCTGAGTTTATTTAAAGGAAGTGCCGCTTTTCTAGACGGCTACTGCAGCTCACTTCTTGGGCAGGAGATAGCACTTCAGAAAGTATTCAGACACTATCCCCTGTTTTGAGATTAAACTGAAATAAAACTATTTTTTATGTTTGTTAAAGTCTCAAAGTAAAATATCCTGTGATTCAGTACACGGTAGAATTACAGCTCTCACATATGTGAGTTAATCATGGACGCCTTCACAGATGTACTGTGATGTCTGTATATGTCGTAGGTCACTGACTGTGGTGCAGTTGGGTTAGAAACTTGGAGTCGCAACAGAGAACCGGCAACCTTTCGTCCCTTGTCCTCCTCACTTGGTGTTGGCTTATTAACACGACACTAGACATATTCGTCATGGCTCTCTCTTAGATTTTGTTAGCTGTAGTTTTTAATCACAAACGCAAAAGTCAGCGGCAGTGCTGCTGTAGTTTTATTACAACTGCAAGGTCTGTGCTTTTACCTGCAAGTTCCAAACGGGCCTTGCCGGCGAATGTGTGTTCTGCCGGCTGCAACATTTAAGAATCAGAATCATCCAGCATTACCAAAACCCACATATGACGGCGCAACCGCGCACTGCAGCAGTGGGAACGCGGAGGCACATGTGTCACAATTTGCCCTCCGCTGTGGACGGCCAACTGCATACCCGTGAAGCCCAGCAGTTTGTTAAACCGCGTCTCGTCACACTTCAAATCGGATAAATCAGCAGCACGCACTGACCGGGCCACCTTCTTCTCCTCCCTCTCGACGCCCAGACTAATCAGCTGCTTCCATCCATCCTCAGCTGAGACAGATGCAGTGTGTCCTTTCGCAGCTCATCATCATCATCATCACAATCAAGTAAAGCCATGGTCAAGTGGCTTCTTTGCTGTCCTTGTGTGCTGTACTTTCTTTCTCTGTGATCAGATATAATGTGTTTATAAAGCGCTCCAGTGTGCCAGCTCCGAGCAGCCAGTGCTTTTTTGTGCCAGCGAGGCCTGTCAACTGAGTAACACACATAATTGCTGCCCAATTCCCCCATCAGTGGTTGGGTAATATCTGATTAACAGGTAATGAGCCACATCACATTCACCAAATCCCCGCCTATAACTCTGTCTCATTGCATTATTGCCACTTTTCCTTCTTTATTTCATTTGAAATCATAATCAGCCCCTTTCTGTTGCTTTGTTCTGCACAGAAAAACGACTCCAGGCCTGTGAGGTCTGGTCATTCTTCCGATCAATAAAACATTCGGCTCTCTTCATTTATTCAAGAATGCATTGGTTTATATTTTCTTGCTGAAAGGCCAAAAGAAGTACAATTATTGTCTAATTACAATAACAGTAAACATATATACAATATTTAAAAATACTTCTAATAGAGTTTACAGCTCTGACATTAAAGACTAACATGAGGCAAGAATTCTGAAGTGAGCGACTGTGTTGAGAGTCATCGGGTGAGATCTGGCGACATTGAAAACAATAGCTGAATATTCAGAAAAACATTTAAGGACCACTCTTGCCCCACGAATGGAGGCAATGTCATACTGGAACGAATCTCCACAAGTCGTATCACAATAAATGCCATTGGTTCGGAGTGTCTTGGATCCGAATGAGTGGACAAAACTGGACTAGAGAAATGTCTGCATGTATAATCTCACTGCTTTGATTCCTGGGGCCCAAGTGTTGAGAACGCGGTGAAGGATGATTCATGTGACTTGTGAATCTCTTTACACATCTTTATAAAGCAGCGCTCCTGCTTTTCAACCGCCGAGGTCTCCAGTGTGCATTTATCGTGGTAATTAGTGGCGTATGTGTTGCACACGTGGAATAAAAAGGCTCTGTGTGTAGTCTGTTGGTCTGCTGTGATCACGTCACAGATGGATTGACCACCTTGTGGGTAAAAATGAGCAGGGCTCACCCATTCCACTGCCCCCGTCTCCTTGGACATGACGGTGTGTGTACTCGTTCTGTGGACCTTTCTCAATCACTATTGCTATGGGAACATTTTCTTTCTAAGCAGTCTTGTGACTGGCACCAATACCTCAACAGTAGACTCTCTTTTAAAGTCATAAAATTCTATTATGGTTTATTTCTGGAAACATTCACTGTATTTGAAGAGAATATGGTAATGGAGGCACACTCCTCCCACTCACCTCAATCAGTTTCAACGAAACAGAACTTTTGCAGAGGTTATTTCAGATGGATTCTCACACAGTTTTCGCTGTAAATGTTGGGGAAAATGAGAAGCTAAGAGGGCATAATGCAGCGACTCCCAGATGGTTTCATACCCAGTCTGATAGGTCTGTAAGATTCAGATGCAGACCAAACAACAATTTTTGCAGTCGTAATTGCTCCATTTTTGAGCCAATGCTTAAATATGAGAAGTTTTCTGCTGGATATTTATGCCAAAACAAGTAAACTAATCAGATTTAAGGGGCAGTATGACAATTGAAAATGGTTTTCATCGTATATAATTTATTTAAAAAGAGATCGGGTGATATCTTGTGATGGTTGAAAAAATCTGTTGAGGCTCACATGACTGAAATCTTCCACCACAAGGAAGAATGCAGTTTACTAGCTCATTTAGCTGCATTAGTTAGTTGCATGTGCACACTGTAGTCATGCAGGAATGCTTGTTCACATTTCTATAACATGTTTTTAGGTCCACAGCTTGATCTGAACTCTGCCTTCATGTCAGGTTAACACACTGTCTTCTTGTGTTGCCACAACATAGGGCCATCATGGAAGGTTTGGGTGAGGCGCGGTGCGGCGCAGGGGTGGATCTACAGGAGGGTGAGGGGGTGCCCCAGCTGCCCCACAACTGTTATGTCCCTAAAGTCATACTTGTAAAAACTAAAAAGGTGGCAGAACATTAACAGTTTGTCTACACTCATCTAAGCACAACGAAGCTCATGAATATAAAAACACGTAAACATGTAAACCTCAAGATAATTGCACAATACTGTATAAAATCATTTTGAAAAAAAGGTTTTACACAAACTTAAGGAGTGGGAGGGGAATGTAAGAAGAAAAACTGCATCTACCTGAGTGACACCTCAAGGCCACCACGCCAAGTCAAACTAAAAGAAATGAAACAAAAAGTACGTTTGTTTTGTTTGAACGCGTTGTTCAGAATTTCCCGATCTCTCGCTCGATGTCTGAATTTTGTGTGGTGACACGTGTTCCAAACAGCTTTATGTCCCTGTAAAACAACCTGCTCCGTTCAGCGGATGCAGCAGCTCTCCTGACACGAGGGGGAAGAATGTTATTGTGACTCCTTATATTCAACATCAACCCATTTAAAGCTAATTGAATACAAATGCAGGGTCAGGATATAAAATCAGAAAAGTGGGGAGAGGGACATATCAGATATTAATATTAACTGTTATATTTTTCCTACTAGTAGGTGAGATATTCTATGTCCAGACTATTATAAGAAGTGAGGCCCCCTAACATATTTTTCTTGGATAGGGCCCACACACTTCATGCACACATCCTCCGTGGAAGCGCAGCGTGCTTGGAGTGGAAAGGCGGACATTTCGGGCCACGGGGCTACATTATACTACAGTAGCGGCTTTTATGAGACAGACAACACGCCGGGCTCCAGAGGGAAAACCTCATGATGGACAGGCACTTTACCTGAGCCAAGAGCAGACGGGCTAGGAGGAGGGAAAATGAAATAAAATCAATATTCGAACATAACTTTTTAAATAAACATTTGCACTCCGTGGACATCGTTGGCAGTGGGAGCCTGTAACCTGTCCCCACTGGTGGAACTCAACACCAGCCCATTCGTGGAGCACTGGCTCCCATCGAGGTGATGGCTACTGGCAAGATGTGACGTGAATAGCGAGTTATGTTCTGTTTATCCAAGGTAAAAGAAGAAAGAGCCAGAGAGGAGAAAAAACGAGGTAAAGGAGACTCAGAGTTGCTCTTCCCCCCGTGCGAGGGTGTCCGCGGCTTGTTGATCGTACTAAAAGCCGTCTCGACCTCTGCAACAACGATGCCTTGAAGCTTATAGGAGCAGTGCTTCCAAGAGGGAATAAATGTGATTAAAGACTTTAAACTGCAGGAGGACTGTATCTCTGCTGAAACAAGATATGATTTAAGTCCAGCTTCTTTTCATCATGAGGTTGGGAAGGTTATAGTAGTGGACATGTAATTGGAAATTTGGTGTTAGACCAGTGTATCATCAACTGAAGGGATAAACTGGATTGAAAGGGCTACATGCATGTTTTTGAAATCCTATGATGGCTCATTTAAAAGTTGCAAAAGAAATGTGTTGAGTGTTTTGTGTCTGGAACAGACAGTCAGATAGTGGTTATTGATTGGTCCAAATTACTATGCAAGTAAATAAATTCTGCCAAAGAGAATCCCAATGTGTCGTCTGGAAAGTAAATAACGTTATAATATCTTCTACACTCCACAGACAATAGACACATTTAGTAACCCTGATAACTGGTTGTTATTAGCCCTGTCTCTGCCTCCCTGTGCTAAAAAGTGTTCTGGGAAATGTAGGATTTCAGAGAAGGCTGACAGGGAACTATTTATCTCAAATGAACGGGTGGAATGCAGCGAGCTGTGTAAGACTATGTAAGGGGGATTTTTCCTTAAAATAACAATAGACAGTCTGGGACTAGGATAAGCTGGGTGGCCTGGTCTGGCTGCTGGGCCTGCCCTGAGCTGGCCCAGGTGCCGCTGACTACAGTGGAAAAGATCTCTCACTATCCTGACAGCTGGCTGGACATACACACACAGCTGGTTCTAGCAGTCGCCCAGCTGCAACAGCTGCCACACGGAGTGCTGGGCGGACTGGGTCACAGTGAAACACCTGGAGGCGCGTGCAGTCCACCCACGGCAGGAGAGAGATAATAATTCAGCTTTCTGTGCCACATACAGTATCTACAGTACACCCACAGTTAATGGCAGACGTAATAAAGTCAAACTTTTTAATTGAAAAGTTTTGAATATAATTTAGAATAAAGACATAATTTTGATATTTTCCATAAAAAAAGACAATTATTAGCCTCAAAGTGATTTTTTGCGTTCAAACCTGACCAAACTTTACTCACTCCAACGAACAGAACTCGTGGCACTTATGAACACTTACGTTCATCATATTTAGTTTTACAGTATGTTCGTTGCATCGGATTTCAGAATCTTTGGAGACGTCACATTGAATCCTCAGATGTCTGCAAAGATGTTAATGACCTGGTCTCCTCTGGATTTGATGTTTATTGAGTGATTGTTGTGAGGGGTCCTTCGTCCGTTACTCACACATCAAAGCCATTTTATTTGTGATCAGTAAAAAAATTGGGATGAGTTTCAGAAGTCGTCCTTTGGTCTGATTGTGCTGTACACTTTTAAGCATAATGTAAAAAAAAATGTTTGATTGCTGCTGTGTTTCAAAGCATACGATGGTGTAAAACGTTTTGAAACTAAAGAGGAGAACGAAATCAAAGTCCTTAAATGGCTCTCTGAGAGTCATATCTCATCAGTCATATTGAGAATCTGTTACAGGTGAGTTCTTTAAGAAACTACCAGGAAACCTGGACTGTTATTAGAGCTAAGAATTTCATTTAATTACATATATTTAAATCTGTCTCATAAATACAATAAATTGCAAATAATTAAATGCAATTAAACCATTCATCACAATTTTATTTATATTTATACTGAAAAGTTAAGAGTGTAGTTTAATTTCATAAGAAGAACTAATGTTTTTGGGGTTAACTGTAGCAAGGGGGCAGCATGACAGCTCAGTGGGAAGAGCAGTCGTCTTAGGGTACGAGTTCGATTCCCAGTCCCAGGTCCTTGGAGAAGACACCGATACCCAGCTGTATCGCAGACACAGCCCTACCAAGAGATTAATAAAGTATTTATTATTATTATCTACTTTGATTGTTCAATTGCTCTTTACTTTATGTCAGTAGATCATCTTTTTTTTCTTATAAAATTCAACCTGCTGATCACAAAAATCAATGTTTGAAAGTCGATTGCAGTACGATGCATTCATATGTGTTGTAGTATTTACCATAGATATACAGGTTTGTCTTTTCTTTTTAGCAGAATGATGGAAAAGTAGCTATTGCAACGTGTGGATGTTACATGACACACGCTTCACTCCTGTAAACACTGCGGCAGGAAAGGAATTCAAACTGGATCAGGTGGTAACAATCTTACTGAGAGACGTTGAGTTCCTCGTGGATTCTGGAATATTCCTGGTAATTGTTGGGAGTGCTTGGTCGTTGCAAAAGCAGCTCCACCAGCGATTGTGTCTGATTGATGTCGTTAACCATGCATGCGCTGGAGTGTTGGCTGGTTTGATGGGAGCAGAGAAACAAGCAGTGCTTGTTTTTATTCAGCATCTGTTATGGGAATTGAGGGCAGGGTGTGTGTTTTAACGTTGTCTGTCGCGATGCCAGACACCGCTGCGATGCAGACACGGCGCTGAGGAGATAGATGACACTTCTGTGGACATGCTCAATCTGTGGTTTGCACACACACACACACACACACAGGTTTATTAGTCTGCATAAGTACAAACACAGAAATCTACAGTGATCATGGACAAATACACATCATGGACATCTTGACTTATTTACTTGGCAGAGATGTTCTGTCTCTATCATGTACCAGTTCCTCTCTCTCTCTCTCACACACACACACACACACACATATTCACCTGCTTTACTTAGTTGCTAAGAATGAGCTCATCCTCAGACAGCACTAACTTCACCTTCACCGCTCCATGTGTCACATTAAAAGAAAAACATCCATAAAATTCTCAGGACTTCATATTCCACTGAGTCTTCTCTCGTTTACTGAGCCTTCGTGTAAACACACCTGTCATACGGATGATCACTATGGAGAACATGACAGTGGGTACAACACAAGTCTCCCTGGAAAACTAGAGTGAGCAGAGAGAAAGAGGCAGATTTGAGTTAAGCTGTGAATGTGATTAATAGAAATGTCAGAGCTGAATCGCTGAGGTTGAGACGCCAGGAACAGCAGCGAAAACCAGGCCGTTAAGTGTGTTTATAGGGAGTGTGTTGCCCTTAAGCAAGGCAGGCAACCTGTTATGACTGCTCTGTGTCCAGCAACAGAGGACTGTGGTTACTGGGCAGCTCCCAGGTGTGAAAGCCCATATGAGTGTGAGTGTGAAGCAACGTTAACTGAAGCATATTGTTTTTAAAGGGAGGATGGAATAACACACTCCTGGTGACAGAGGATGAGAACAACGCGCAGCAGCAGCGGATATGTTTGTGTACACACAGTAGAACATTTTCTATATTCATCCTGAGATATAATGTCAGTTATTTTGTTGTTGTTTTTGTTGAAAAACAATCATTTTATCATGAATTTGTCAGGGAGGTGTTGGAATCGTCTTACATTCTGGTAAGATTTGACTATTCTCGTTGAACTGAAGTTGGCAGGACAAATTGTTGGGACAAACGGGTGAGCAGGAATAACTCAAAGCGCCACATCTGGCTCTGTTAATGTAGCTATGGTCCAGCCGAGTGAATCACAGCGAAGTGGAAATGCTTGTGTTTCAACATACTGGAATCTGGCCAAATGTTACTTAACACCAGCCTCTCGAAATGTTATTATCAGAAATAACCGAGCTCTCTGTGAAGGTTACGTTTCAAATGTCACTAAAGGTTGGGAGCTGCTAACCGAGGATCACACACAGAGTCCTCCCTCTTGTTGCTTAGAGAAAAGAGAGAACACAAATAAGTCATTCCAGTATTTTCTTCATTTACCCACAAAGTCATATTTGGTAAACCAGTTGTTTACAGTAACTTGAATGAAGTCATTCTGTAGTCATCTGTAGGCTGTGAAGGCCCTCGGGGGCTGGCCAATAAGCACAAGAGCTGTGGGACAGGACGCGTGGCTGGCAGCACGGCGACCACGACCACAACCACCTCGCAGGTTATGAAGGCCTCCATTCACGTCCATTTACACAATATTCATGCGGGAGGGAGACACACAGCGAAAACAAGCCCAGTTTGAAGAGAAAACAATTGGCCCTCCCCAGCAAATTCCTGCTAATTTGGCAGCAGCAGAGAGACGGGAGACGGATGGCACAATTGACGGACGCCTGTCTTGCTGCACAAAGTGTTTCTGTGTGTATTTGTTTTTGTGTTTGTCCCAGTACTACCCCATGCATAAAATAGGGTGCCAGCTTTCCCATCAGACTCAGCTTTGACACATCCCTGATGCATCCTGTTTGCCCCGGTTCCAACATCCCATTCCTGCAGCTATTTAGCCCTCACATCCGACAGAAACGTTTCTCTGCACAGCTTTGTCTCTTTATTTTTATTGTGCGCTTACTCGGTTGATCCAAACGCTTTGATTAAATCCCATTAATCATAACAGGTACTAGCGAATGTGAATGACTCGTGATTGTGTGTCAATTTAACAAGCAATGCAATGTGACTCAGAGTATAATTTGACTTTCCATATTTATTTTTCTGGCTTAATGGAGGTTTCGCAGCGAGGCACTGTGAGGGTGCTGTGTGCTATAGAAACACGTTCCAACCAATGGGGGAGGAAACGTGGGGGGAAACCTTGTATCACGTTGTGTGTGGAAGGTGCTTGTGGCGAGTTTGTGCGCTGGTAACGCGTGTGTGTTACGGTGTGTATGTGCTGGTTACAGTAGCTGGTCTGTCTGAGCGATTAGCAGGTGGGTCTCGTCTTTAACACCCTGGACGTGTGTGTTTGTTTGTCCATGAGGCTGAGGTGTTATGTGAGGTGAGATAGTGAAATGGAGGATGGGCAGTTTTTGTTTGTGTGTGTTACTCGTAGAAAGATTTAATTGCAGCTTCTTTAGTCGTGTTTTTAATCACTACATTTGTGGCACACCAAATATTTTCCTAATGTTTTGACAGTGTAAATCATTTCTTTTACTTATGTTGGTAGAATTAATCCCAGTTGCCTTTGTGGTGGCCCACGAACAGTTCACTGCAATGCTGCTGATCCATCTATTATCCTAAACTGGTGATGGGACCGGCTCTTTGCAAAGCTTCAGCTCTTTGCTCGCAGCCTCATATTTTAGCCTAATTTAGCAATTAGGAAGGGTTTGTGTGTTTATAAGTATTTTTATTTCTAAATAAATGTGAAGGCTCTGACATTATGACTCTATATAGAGTCTTACTGCAGGTTAGCATTCAGAAATGTAGGGAGCTTATTAACTTTCTTTGCATTTCTGTGGCTCTGTGTACCCAGCATTAGGTCATATTATATAAGCCAAGTCTGTCTTTCTGCAATATGTGATTGGCCAGAGTGTGCCCATCAACATAAAGTCCCGCCTCTGCCTACATGGCCTCTGAGCAGAGCTGAGCAGTCCGGCTGAAGTCCAGCTCTTCCCAACAAGAGTCGGCTGCTTCTGCTCTCTTCACATTCACATCTATGGACAATTTAGTGTCACCATTTAACCTTACCGTGTGATTTTGGGAGCTGGAGCAACTGGAGAGAACCTTGGTGGTGCACAGGCGCAGCAAACCCACCTTCTATATATGCATAGTTTGGTCTAGTAAAATATCCAAAAAGGCACTGCATGCCTAACAAAGCTAATAAAAAAAGCCTGTGTGTCGTCCCATGCACAAAGCACTGGCATGTGGAGCGGGCTGTACCTAGGTACAAATGCTGGGCTACGATTGGCCAATTCCTGTCTCTGTTTAGTGCAGGGAATTAGTGAGAGGTCAGTAAGAATGCACAACATAAGTGGTGTCATCAGAGGGTAGATGCTTACAATGCAATGTTTATAACACTACCCCAAACTACTCTATTGCCCCCCCTCCTTTAACCAGTTCACCCTGCACCCCCCTGCTCTCTACCTCCTACAGTCAGATGGCACGAAGAAGAAGGGCTCTTTGACTTGTGTGTGGAGGGGGAGAAATGATGAGGGTTATGGGGTCTCAGTGCTCCTGGAGTCTGATAGTCTGGCGTGTTCACGCAGACTATTCCTCCAGGCTTTTAAGCAGTCAGAGAGGCACGGAGAGAGAAGAGATTTCTGACGGCACATCTCCACCATGTGGATAACCTGTTAATACAAATGCAATCCAGCTCTTCCGTAACAGCTGACACTAACTGTCAGATGGACTTGGGTGATAGGAAAACATATTTGTCAGCTGTGATTCTCCTGTTATTTTAACGCATGCTAAATATGCAACAATTTCGCAGCATCAACAATAGCAGCCAGTTAGAAAATTCTATTCTCTTCTGTCCATTAGGCAGACATGTGTGTGCTGCTGTTTCCCAGAGTCACAGTCCGTGATCAGCCACTGGCAAAGATGTTGATGGATTGCATATATATATAGATATATCTATACTCACTCAGACTTCATTCAGAACATTCGTCAGCAGTGTTCAACCCCTCCCGCCCCCAGCCCAGCCCACGCTGACACCTAATCCAGAGCCTCGCTACCATAACATTTTCACAAGGGTCACGAGCCGCATAATAACAGCACCACGTGAACTGGCAAACCGCTTCTTTATAAGAGGAACGACACACGCAATTAGTGTTCATTGGTGGGAGCTTGCAGCCCCCTTTCTCTCTGTGTATTTTTACAAGACTCGAAAATAATCCTCAGATAGTGTATGTCTAGAAGAAAGCGCACGCGTGTGTGTGTGTGTGATTATGTTCTCCTGCCTTGAGGTGAAGGGTACGTTTGTGCACATCACAGCTGAAATTAGCACGCTCACTGCAACCTCTTTATATTTCAGTTTGATCAGTGATCACTGTTCAGAGTTTCAAGTTAACTTTATTATGTGTAAGAATCACAAACTTCGAGGAGGTAACAATCCACTAATGCTTAGTCAGCCTGTCTGCACTACTGAAGTTCTGAAAACTGATCAAATTCAAATTGAGCCAAATCATCTAATTATATTATTATTATATTTTTATGATAAAGTTAACAGTGTGAAACTAGTTGTCGTGCATTCGTCAACTAATGAAACGACCTTTCTCTGTTTGTAATTAATTCTGTTGTCACGCAGGTTTAGAAATAGTTTCTTAGGCCTCATATAACTATTGAATGGACATTATATTCATTTTCCACTACAGCTTCTTAACGTTCAGGACTAAATCCATTGAAACACACATTTCTGACAGGCCAACTCAAACGTCCTCAAGCTGCCCAGTAGTAAAACTAATGACAAAATTGGAACAATCTGCTTTTTTGAATGGCCACTTCTATTCCTCAAATGTAGTGATCTGTGGCCTAATTTGTCCTTTGGGAGGCCACACGCTCCCCATAAAGCCCTTTTAGGGCTGCAGTAGCAGGGATAATGAATGTGATTCAGACAAGGTGCCCAGCAGCAGCTCCGCCTCCCCAGAGCACCACACTGCCGCCGCACACTTACACACATTTTATTACTTTAAACATCAAGGTCAACGTGATTAATCACCCCCGAACTATCATTTTCCTTTTCTTTTAGTGTCCCTAAAATGTAAATTCATTACTTCAACTCACAGTGACATCATTTATTGCTTTTCTCTCCTTTAAACACAAGACCGAGTTCAAAACCACTCTGTGCTTCCATTTAGCTTTAATCAGCTCGTTAATAAATAATGGGTTTGTAAGCAAAGTGTAAAGCTGCGTGAGTTAAGGCACTGTGGATTTTTTGTGTGTGTGCATTTGAGACCTTGCACATGTTGAAAGCGTGTGTGTGTTGGGGGTGGCTGATAGCACTCTGCTGTGTTCACAGACATGCTGCTACACCAGAGCATGTCTGTCATCTAAACATACCCGCATCCTTCTGAAGACCCTGCGAACACACACACACACAGAAATACACACTAAAGCACTTACACTTACTTGATGGACACAGGTTTATATGGTCTTGATGATGAATCACTTTTTGCATGCACATGCGCATCGTACACACACACACACAATATCTGTGTGAGGGAACATCCATCCACACCCGAGCATGTGCCAGGGATTTATATGACAAGGTGGCAGACGCACAGCGGCAGCGCTCTGCTGCTGCCCATATCATTGCTGATGGTGACAGTGTTATTGCTCTGGCACTGTGTGCGCAAATACCAGTGGATCTCAGAGAAATCTGTGGCGATGACTAGTTTACAGACTTCATTTTCTATAGTTCTCGTTGTAAAAAAATGTATGTGAACATACACACACACAGTAGGAGCCCTGACTGTCTCTCCTGTGTGCAGGACGGTTATAGTAACACAGCAGAATCAACGCAATAATAATACAGTTTCCAGAGAGCTCAACAAATTTGATTACAAAACAACAAATACATATTATCACCTTAAGACTGTCACGTCTGTACCAGATAGAATAATATAATAACATAGAAGTGGCAGAAAAAAAGTTGCTGATAACTGATTTACCATTAAATGTTTTAAACAGTTACAGCAATTTGACACAAAAGTAATCAGCAAACCCAAAACTGCTTTATCAGGAATGAACGTGTCAGGCTAATTTCCCAAACTGGCTGAAAGTCAGCAACATCAGCGTGTGCTGGTTTCTTGTGAATGTGTGTGTTTACAGTGTGTGAACGTCTGGCGTATTTGACTTGGCAAAAGAATCCTACATAATGGAAATTTCACCATGTGACAAACCTTTTAGCTAAAGTGACACAGGTTGAAGTTAAAGAAGGAGAGATACCCGCTCGTAAAGTGTGCAAACACACACATGCAGCGGTATTTTCTGTGTGCAATGGTAATGACTGCTAATGTCTTTCTGTCAAGTAGGAGCTAAGCCGGTGAAAGCAACATGAAAGGTGACTTTTCTGGGTCCGTCGTGCTAGAGGCTGATGCCAGGACTGAGCCACAGGCCGAGTCTGGCTGGCAGAGCGCGGTGTGGCTTTGCACAGGTCTGCAGACTGTCTATCTGACTTCACTTCTGTTCTCTACCAAACCACAATGTGAGAAAAACAAAAAGCTCCTTTGCCTTACAGTGTGATTCTACATGTGTGCATCTTTTAATATGGACAAGAAGTTCCATCCAAAATTATACTATAATATATTATAAGACTGGAGCCTCTATATTAAATGATAAACCTAGTGAAGTGGTTACATCTTCTGTAGAAATTAAAATGTGTGTGCACATACTGCCAACACTTTGCAGTTTAAACATTGAAGCAGATGAAGTTGTTGAGGTGGCAGTAGGAGCTTGAACAGCCGTGGTGAAAAAAATTAAAAGAAAAGAATTAGAGTGCAGCAGTTGGTCGGTATAGCTGAAACTGAAGGAAAACGTTGTGCCAGTTCAGTGGATAACAAGTGTTAACTGAATACTGTAGTCATCGTACCCGAGCGGTCAGCTGACTGTGTTTTTTCAATAGCGTGTGATCTACAGGTGTGCGTTTCAGAGAAATGCAACCCCCTAAAAATACGGGTTCTACTTGTCCCACAATTGAATAATTTTGACAGTAAGACTGTAGGACTGATGCCGGTTAGTGGTGTAAATTACATGCATGTGAGACTTTCCGAATAGGGTTTAGGAGGCGGTGCACATGACGGGGTGCAGGGGAGCATTTTTTGGCACAACAAAAATTGCTTGTTTAAGAGAAATTTGGCCCTGACCAATCAACAAAACTGGACAAAAGCTCTGCTGGGCTTTACAGGAAACAAAGTGCTGGCGGGTGTTACAAATGAGAAGAAACAAAAACATAGTATTTCATATTATTATTTACAGGACAATCGCAGATAAAGGAACGAGATTCAGTCCAGTAATGAGGAGCTGAGAGCCTGAATAGGCAGGAAGCACAAATTATAGACAACTCGGAACTAATGGGACAGAGTTGAATCAATTATTATAATGATTATTCCCAAGATCCAGTCATCAGGAAAGAAGTAAATTCTTGAGGGAGTTTCCAATTTGGCTCGAACATGCAACTGACTTTAAAAGTGAGATGATTAGATTTAAGTGTTGATGGTTGGCTGACGATGTCTGTGACGCCATATCTGTCCCAGTCTTGTGAATGCAGTATCCCAGGAGCTTCTAGAGGAAAGTTCATCACATCTCTCCACTTGAACTCATGGACCTCAGGCGCGTCAAGTGCAGCCCGACTGGTCGGCAGATGAATACAACTGTGACGGGGTCATTTTAGTCATCAATATCTAATTAATAGCAAGTTAAGCAGACCTGTTCCAGGATCCAGTATTTTTTACCAGTTCTTGTGTGGCATTGCTCTCAAGTTTACTCTGAACTACTCCAACTTATTTTTTAACTGCCTGTTTTCCTGCTGTGCTCGACGTCATTTAAAATAACTGATATATCCTATAAAACCCTGCGGTGGTAGCCTGCTCAGGTTTACGCTAATAATTAGCTGCAGGCAGACACAATTATATGCTGAGAGAAATATGACCTGCCAGTATACCTGACAGAAACCAAAGGTAATGACCTCATATGGTGGAATTTTTCTTGGGCACTCACCTAATCACGTCTCGTTTTCCGTGTTGTTGTTTTGTTTGTCAGCAGTAATCTACAGTTTTTAAAAGCGTATTAGGAGGCACTAAATTCTCCAAATCATTTTTCACTCTCTCATCTTGAATTCCTCCTTCTTTTTTACCACATGCCCTGAAACCTGCAGGCAAAACTAGCAGGGTGATCTGTGGCTTTTTCCCAGTGTTCGGTGCTGTGCGGTCTTTAGTGACAGCTTTACAGCCAGCTGATCGGGGACGCTGTGCCAGCACACAGGCAGGGCAGGCAGCACCCACAATGGTAGACATGGAAATACATTCACATAATTGTGAAGTATAGAACAGTTTCCAGTATTAAATTATTTTTCTTCTTTCTCTTTATTTGTCTCTTCATGTTAGCAGCACATGTGCAAGTACTGTATCAACAAAACTCTAACTGTCATCATGTGTTTGTAGCAAAAGTAATTCTATATAGTTATTTATGAACATTCTTTGCCTACTCACATCTTGATTATTAACAGCTATGTTGTCTAGTACTATGTAGAAACCCAAACCTGTCCACAGAATGAAGACACAGGGCTCCAATTCTATGCAACCCCCCAATGTCGGCAACTCTAGTCTAAAACGTAAAAAGAACAGTTTAGGTGTTTGGAGGTGGATTTCTCTCTTGGATTAGTATATTAGGGGCGTTAGCCTGAGTTGCTGATCAGTGTATTCTGATTACTGTAATGTATTAGCTAGTCTCTTACTAATAAAAATCACATCACACAGAGAGTGAAAATATCAGGTTGAGGAAAGGCGCATACACAAAAAGTATTGAAGTGACACTGCAGATCTGCACACACACACACACACACACACACACACACACACACAGTCCAGCAAAGTACACATATTGGAAAAATACCAGTGACATCACCGTCACTTTACCTACCATTGACATGCTGTTATTTATGCACAGACGGCTGCTGCATGCCACTAGAACATAAGCAACACTTTAACATACCGCACCCTTCTCCACCCTCACGTACAGACACACACAGTCACCCCACCCCACACACGCCCATGCCACCACCTATACACCCACCGAACACCACAAACATAGTCACTGTGTCCTTTCTAGAAGTCTGCCCCGCATAGCAACACAAACATTCAAAGTGTGTGAATGTGTGTGTGTGTGTGTGTGTGTCTGTGTAGTGGAAACTTTCATTGGTCCAGAGGTGTCACTTTCCAGACTGACGTCACGCGTGTGCTCTCCTGACATTTACCGGAGGAGGTTTCCTACTTGTTGCCTCTCTCTGTCTAACACTTTCTCTCTCATTCTGTTCTGTTGTTTAGTCCTTCTGTTATTTGCACCTCTCTCTTTCCATGTGGTCATTTTTAAGGGAAAACGAATGCCCTAAAGCTTCTTCACTTAAAGTGTAGAAATATTGATAATTATTCAGATAAGATTACATAAATTACCGTCTCTCTTTCTTAAAAATAAACATTTTATGATGTGAAAAGTGCATTAAGCAATAGGCTCGAAACAGGGCCCAGTTAGCCTAGCCTAGCCCACTAACATTAATTTAACCAAAGGAAAGAAAATCAACATGACATCTACACATTATAGAGCATCAGGTGCAACCATGCAGCTTAATTCTGAAATATTGAGACACTTCTTTTTGTAACGGAAGCGTAATACGTCCTTAATCTTTCGCTTTGGCTGATCCGATACTGAATGATCAAACCTGTGACCTTACGTGAGGAGTCCTGCTAATCTACTCACGTCTTCACCCTGCCGTCACACTCTCCTTGTTCGTGCCCGTCCCTCTTTCTCTCATTCCGTCGGGGCCTGTTTTATTGGCTCCACTGCTGTGCGTTTTTGTTTTTTTAAAGTGCGGTCAGCATAGTTCACAATAAAGTAGGAACATGTGTACAGACAAACATGCGCCACGCTCCCTGCTACTGGTGCTACAAACTCACACCGTCTAATTAAATTCAAAATGTCAAGTTTGATTACTGTCAGAAAAGTTTACTGTGCTGTAAACGTTTTCAACGCTTTCGAAATATCACAGAACAAATGTGTTTCGGTTTAACTGGTTTCCATAGAAAAGCCAGTGACATGTTGAAGGAAATCCCTGCGCGTCGTTACTACTCTGACACTTTTCCCTTTTCACATCTCTTCCTCTTTCTCCCCCTTTTAGTTGCTGCCCCTTTGTCTGTGCGTCTTACACCTCCTTCATCCCTCCCGTCCCACCCTTCTTTCCTACTCTGCCTCCCTCTTTTTTTCCTCTGTCATTTCCTCATGCCTCCCCAATCAGCCTCAGGTCTGGTTTAACGCTGAAATCAACCCTGTGATTTAGAGTGACACTGTTAATCAAGGTTCAGCTGAAGTGGGACATGGTCTGCTTGGTGGTGTGTGTTTTACTGTATGTGAATGTGCTGCGGGTCTCTGTCTGTGTCAACAAGTAAAAGAACTCTTTTGTCCGCCGGCCAACGTGACTGGTGCCACTGTCACTCTTTTATCAGCCAAATGGTTCTGTAGAACCAGATACCTCCAGTGCCAAAGTGACTCGTGTTGTGTAATGTCCCAGCCACAGGCAGAGTGTTTGGCTGTAAATTCCCACTGTAGTGTCTTCATGCATGAGTGTGTGTATAGGAAATATATGTTGTGTGTCAGTGTCATCATGGAGATATATATCTACTGAGATATACAGTATACACCAAGCAACCTTGGCGTGGTGGTATTTGGAGGGTAAATCCACAACATGAATCGCACACACAGGAATATGAACCGCAATCTGAAAAATGAAATGTCAGGTCACGTGAAGGGAAAGTCCGGCAGCACCTCAGGTTCGGATGGGGAACAGCAGGGACTAGCGAGCTCTGAAGATGTGCAGAGACCTGTGGACGTGAAGATGTGAGTGAAAGCAGAACAGAACCAGAGCAGGAATCATAACTGACCTGAGCATATGAGGGAAACTACATCACCTCTGACCTCTATTACATTTACATTACATTTAGATCTCAGTGTCTGTGAACTGAAAAAACTCCTGAATCACTGGTTCAGCACTGAAGGTTAACTTTCCTACAGCAAACCAGACAGAGGCCTTAAAAATAATCTGCCAAGGACTGAGGGCTGTCTTAGAAAAATAAAGCTTCATAAAAACGAGCGGTTTGGCTTTTGCCCCGGGGCTGAGCGAAAGGCACAAGTGCTGTAAATGTTTAGCACCTGATCATTTGTGTGTTTTGGACTTCCACACACCTCCCCATTGTTATGGCAGGAGGATGGAGGGAGGAATGGAGAGACAGAGGGGTGGGAGGTGGGGAGGCGGGGCTGGACAAGAAGGGGGGGGGGGTGCCCACCCGAGTCGTCGTTCGCAACCCCGGGGCAGGCGGATGTGTCACGTGATTGACAAGCCTGATTCAATCAGATAAGATAAGATACGACCGCGAGAGATTGAGGCTCGGGGAAATTCATGTGTTTGCATGTGCCTTGGAGACAGATGAAAAGTCAACTAAGATGTAATAAGTACGATGAGAGAGAGTCTTAAAGTCGGGCTCTGGTTTCAAAGTGCAGAATCTGCTGTAAGCCCCCGCAGACGCAGACTAAACACAGCGTAGGCCCTATTGTTGTTCTGCACTGTTACAGCCCTCCCTGGAGATTTAGCAGGAGCCATAATCCTCCGCTACTGCGCGCGGCAGCCAATAGGCACGCTCTTTACTAATGACCCAGCCACGCAGGTCGCGCCACACGTGATCACGGGCCTCTAGACAGCGCTAGATGGGAAAATGATGGGACTTTTTTTATGCTGGTGTCCTGGTTAAACTAGCTCCCCACTCTAAACACAGAGAGGGGCCAGAAGTGTGGCATGGTTCCCTTTTATGGCAGAACTACAGTTGGTGCTAATCGATTCAGCATGTTCACCGCGTCTAACCATTGTATTTTAAGACCTGGACGAAATGTTTCACATGTCAATTTTTTTCCACCTAATAGATAACTAGTCGCTCCATCTTCAGTTGTTTTTTCCACCAGTTTCCGTCACGTGCCGTTCTGTGGTTTGAAGACCATGTATACACAGAGTAGCCGTTACGGGAAGGGAAAGAAGAGCGTTTACTGGAAGAGGAGGCCTGTTGCTGGAAACATAGATTTAGAGCTATCAATAGGTTGAAGGTCAAACAAGCGTACGCATTGGTTCTGTTTATTACGGGGAACATATGGGGTGGCTGAACATGCACTTAGGCTTCTATGTGTTTGGTGTGTGCGTGTGTGTGTGCGCATGTCATCTCGTGGCTCTGGGTTTCATCCCCGTCTGTGAATCATGTAATCCACAATGTTAACTCAGTGATTGCCTGTCATTAGTCAGAGGTCCGGTTTCAGCGACACCATTCAATCCTACGTTCGGTTGCTGTGTTTACAACATGTCGGCACAGACTCTTTTCCCGGGCCAAGCCTCAGATGAAAATAAACATCTTCCATTTGCTCAGAGCAAAAAGCAGAGGCAGATAGTGAACACGATACGGCTGTATTTCTGGAGTGACTGGTGAGAAGTGGAGAGGTTTAGAAAGGCTACTGTGTCAACCAGGCGGAGAGACCGGGAGTCATTACTACACCTTTTATGGTACAGTATGTGCACATGCTTCTATGCCAGTGGGCCAAACATCGGCTTTATAAAAGCCCCATACATTTATTGTAAACTTTGTAAAGCTTCATTTGCTTTCTTTTCATCATCCACAGAAGTCGGGGAGATGATGAACCCTAAAGCTGCAGTGGTGGAATTTGTGCCATCGCACCAACAAGCAGCAATTAGCAAAGTTAGCAAATTGTGAACAAAAAAGAAACAGTAATTTACTTTTATTTACTTCTGTTTGTTGCAACGTATTTAAGCAACAAAATTCACATGAACAAACTTCATGGACTGTGTGTCAACACTGAGGACAACACTCAGGTCTCCACTGAAATACAAGGTGTACGCCAATCCAACCTTTGGTGAAATGTGGGTATGTTGGTGGCTTGTTATGTTGTTGAACTCTTAAATAAATTAAAATATATGATCATTATATGTGGAAAATAAGTAACTTAACATTAAACTTTTGTCACACGTGATACACAAATGAATGCATTCAGTTGATCGTACGTTAGGCGTCTGGTGTTTAGAATAATGGAATAGGTTTAAATGAATAGTGGAGACGATGTCTGCTGCAGTATGAATAAAGCCACTGGAAACTAGATTCACGCTCGGGTTTCTCACTGCACGGCGTGTGGTCAGTTGCTGGAATCCTCTTTAATACGGTTTGTTATCCTGCCAGATTATGTTCCATATGCGTGTGAGCACTCCGATGAACAAACTTATCCGGAGTATAAAGCACACATCCATGCTTTATCCCTGTGCTTTAGTCACCAAGCAAGTAAATTATCACACACAAAAAAAATCTGCTGGGGAAATTCAGACACGGGCTACTAAATGAACACCAGCCTCCGGGTATGAAACACTACTCTCACCACGCTGTGGGGATAGGAGTGAAGGGAAGGTCATGGTTACAGAGCGGGACGACGTGTCATGTGGACACCATGAGGTCGATGATTTGAATACGTCAGACAGTATATTGAAAAGAATACAGTAGAGAGTATTAAAAGATTACCGTCGTGAATATATATCCCACTGTTGCTGATAATATCCAACTCGTGTTCTTTCTGTATCATGCAGTGATAATGATGTGAATGTGTTTGTGTCGGACCACCCCCCCACGCCCCTTCCATTTTTCTCCACGCCCTACGAGACCTGGATTTCCACATCATATAACGTCTTCGCCGACAGGAAGTTTTAGCCTCAGTCTCCTCTTTCTTTTGGCCTCATAGCAGCGTGCTTAAAGAACTGGCAGTGCCTGCTGCTGCTGCTGTTGCCAAGCAACTATTGAAAATCTACTTAATGTGCCTTTTTGTGTGTTAAACATTAAAGTATTTTTAACTGCTCACACTTGGCAGGAACCCGGCCGTAACAGAACACTAGTGCCTTAGAAAATAATGAGGCAAAATGAGGCCACGGCTACGAAAACACGGACAGGAATCACTCTAAGATGTTCAATATTATTCAGAATGAGTTGTGACCTACCTGTAGAACAAGTCATGGCAGCACGTTGAAGGAAAGATGTCTTTTGACATTGCAGCAGTAGGACAGTGGTCACATTAGCCTGAGGTCTTCAGAAGTCTTTCTCGTTCAAGTCATGACAATGAATTTCACCAAATGATCAGGTATTGATTAATAAAATGATAAAACTTTATCTTTGTATTGGTCTAGCATCATTGTGAACAATTCACTGGATAAAACAAAGCGTAAAGTACTGAGAAAATCTAATTGTGAATTATTTTAAGTACATACAACCGCTGAGACACGAAGACGCCCTGCACTGGATGTTGTATTAAACAATACTGTGGGAAAGTCCTTGAGACAACCAGCTCACACAGGGAATTAAAAGTGGCTCCACAGACGTATATGTGCCTCAGTGGCACTTTTTTTATAGTTCAGATTAATAATTGTACCTTTCCATTTAACTTCCAACCCTGTTTATGACCTAAAACACAAGCTCCTGTAAGATTAAAGGAATAAATCAGGAGATGTACTTCAGCTCAGCGTATCGGGGTATGAGGCCGGGCGCTTGAGTAGGAAGGCATTAATAAGATAAAGACGACGGAGTAAAAGGTGGAGGAAGTGAGAGAAGTTGAGATGAAGCAGCACTGCTCTGTTTTATTGTCTGACTGAAGTCTCAGCATATTAAGTGTTATTATTTTTGGATGTGGCGTGATCGTATCCCAGCAGTACCTCCGGCCTCATCGTGTGTTCCAGCGAACGCAGTTGGCAGTGGTTTATGGTCATGCTCATGGTTGGAGCCCAGAACCTTCTCGCTGTGAGGTGACTGTTACTGTAGACATGGTTCAAATTCATAAAAGTAAGAAGTAAGAATTTCTCGTTGTTGAATCATTTCAGTTTACAATTTATACATAACAACAATATCACTGAGGAAGTGTTGGGAATAGTTTGGCTCAGAAGTATTTCCCACAGACATGTCTCCATCCTTTCTGCTGTCTGAACTCACTGTGACCAGTTGATTTACTCGTGGACTCACCCCTTCTGACAAGCTGCGACACCATCAAAGGCTCATGGGTAATGGTGTTTTTTAATAACTGCACGCTTGACGTAAGTATTGGATTAACAATGATGTCAGATTGTTTTTGAACAAGCGCTCGACATATTATTGAAAAGTCCTACATTTCTTTTTGTTTCAGTGAGATTTTTAATTTGTTTTTTTTTACTCCTGAAACGCAACCCAGACGTTCCAGCTTCAATTTGACTAAAATAATAATAATATAATATCTACAGTATTATAAGTCATAGTAATAATGCAATATAAAGAAAACTACCTAATCCAACCACTATAGCAGAGAACAAATACAACAAAGTTATTAAGTCCTGAGAGAACATAACAATAATATTAGCCTCATGGAAAGTCAAGGTGAATCAGTCACTACAGCTGTTCGGGTCCGATTATTAGGCTCTTGGTGGTAAAGCAGCGATCACCTGCCAATGTCTTCAAATATACTTTCAAACAGAGTACAGGATGTATGTATGTGTGCGTGCGTTCTTCATGGACGGACATTAAAAGAATGCCAGGACATTTCCCACTGCAGAGGTGTGGCGGAGACAGGGAAACACCCTGTGCTGTCCTCAGTAGTTGTACATATATATCAGCGGTCTGTGGTGTGTGTGTGCAGGAATTACAACGTGCATGTGTGGAGTGGACGACTTACCCAGTCTTCTGGATTTGCCATTAGACAACATGTAAAATCTGACCCCACTGTCTCCAATCTGTTCTCACATCTAAGTGCCTCATGGCTCCGCTTCCAGGAGTATGTTGGTGCCAGTGTGTGTGTGTGTGTGTGTGTGTGTGTGTGTGTTGCTGCTGCTCATTAAAGAGAAAAGCTGAAAATGTAGGTGATGTCTATATTTTAAGGATAATGTCTCAATCTGACTGTGAGCAAAACAAAAGTTTCTATAGGAGCTTTGCTAAAAAGCAGAGTAGGCTTCCAGTGGGTACTCAGACATGCTAAATTGATTTTAACTGCATTTTGGACATCTCACATATTATATGAGCAGTAATTGCTGTGGGAGAATCATCTAGTTATGATCTATTGCTACAGTATGACTTAACCAGGACAAATCACGCTGGATCCTAGAGACTGAAACATACAAACATCAGAATACGTGTGTTTGGGGACAGAGGGCGTCTCAGGGCGCCGAACCTCGGCACATACCTGGCCTTGTTTAGGAGACGCAGAGGTGATGTGGTGGGATCCTCATGCATAAATCATAAGTTATTTACTACCTGATCAGAGCGAGATGGCCATAAAGCAACGAGCGAAAGGTTCATAAAGTCATCGAATGAGTAGATTTTTGGACAAATCCAAGAACAGTGTTTCAAGATTCAGTTGTGCACTTTGTTCCAGTTAGTTTCTCCAGATGTCAATTTATTTTTTGAAAAACATTTGACCTGGTTTGTGTTATGGCAGATACGTTCTCAACGATTCCTGCTACTGCTAGAAAAGAAGAATGCAAAGAGATTATAGATAGATTGATAAACTCATCTAATTCAGAGAAAGTTTGTATATTTCTATACAGTATCAGTACGTGCAAGACATAAAAAAGATGGGACAAAAAATAGGCAAAATGAGAATGAAAAGATTTCAAAATATACAATTAATATACCTTTCTGAGTGCTTCATAAATGGATCTAGGATTATCAGCTCAAAAAGAACATTTTTCAAAGCAAGACTGCAGAGAATACAAGTCTCTCACCATCTACAGGACAATAATGTCATTAGGTCCAGTAGGTCAGTGCATGCAGAGCGGTGGAAACCACTGAGGGCTCAGACATGAGCATGTCAGTGTGTAATGCTACCGTGTCAAATGTACCCAGATGGGCTGAGGAGCACTTAAACAACCTTTGTCTTTTAAGGCAGACCTCCGCTGCCTACGGAACTGCAACCTGAACCATTTCACTCCCGCTGGAAGCCGTACATTAATTCTGTGGAGAGACGCTGCCGAGGCTTCAGATTGGGCCTATCTGGACCTCTAGCAGGTTTCAGTACAGCGGTATCAAACATATTTTTAGTAGACAAATCTAATTTAATTTCAGTGCAAAACAAAATAAACTGGAAATTATTAGAACGTCCTTCTTGCGTCTCTGCAACTCTCCCGATAAAACGATCTCAAAGCAACATGTCGGACTGTGATGATTAACTTCTCCAAACCGTGAGGCTGTCACACACGTACACTCTGACACACACACACACTTGAAGAAATCTAGGGAGGGATTTGAGCCTGACCACAGAAAAACATGAGCAACGTTGACGTGACAGATCGAAGCTAACTGATGTTGTCACTGGCCTGTACCGCCCAGACAAAGTAGTGTGTGACTGTGATTGTATTTGTATTCGTGTGTGTGAGTGTGTGTGAGAGAGAGAGAGCGGTAAGACCCATTAGTGTGCAGTAATAGGAGGGGATATTGCCGGTGTATAGGTGTAATTACCTCAAGCTAACATGGAGCTCAGGCCGCGTGGCGCCTCCAACACAAATATGAGCTGCGGAGCATAGATACCACTTTGTCCTCGTTCACTGCTTGACCCAGGGGAGAAAGTTCAACAGCGCCTGCAGTTCTCAGAGTGTGTGTGTGTGTGATTGCATGCGTGTGTGTGGGATAGAGAGGAGAGTCCTGGGAAATAAAGATCCCTCCGAAAAAAGCTGGAAGGAAAGCATAGAGAAAAAAGGGGTTGACTGTTATCTCCTGCTTCTGCTTCGACTGACTTCGCTCCTGTCGTTCTCCTCGTCCGTGATAATCTGCAGAGCGTTTTCAGAATCCTCCGTTCCCATCCTCTATCTGTCCATCGATCCACTTCTCTGGCTTTCTTCACGGGGGGGGGGGGGGGGGGGGGGGGGGGGGGGGGGGGGGGGGGGGGGGGGGGGGCGG
>JAUMTR010000011.1:3427191-3471095 GCA_032270685.1 Microctenopoma stevenorrisi
TTCACTTCTACCATTGTATTATCATACAAGTTCTCAATCAATTCAATGCATGTATATAACAGATTCAACAACATGTCCTGTCTACACGGTTGTTTAGATGTAATAGAAGCCATGTCAGTCAGCTGAAGAATTTTATGGTTCGTTTTGAGATTTCTTAATTCCTGTGGCTATTTGATTTGAAAAGACCTGTTGGACTCCACCGTCCCTCATTCTTCTCCTCATGACAGATCCCCTTCAACCCCTATGGTTCTCACTTCAGAGGGGGCGCTGTCTCGCCATCTCTACCCAACACCTCAAAGCTCAAACCCCCTGAACCCTGTTTTTTCTCCTTCCTCTTTCGCCACTTCTTTTCGCAGATAGAGATTGTTTATTTGGGTCAAATAGTCAGTTATCTAATGGAAAGGAAGAGGGGGTGTCTTCTATCCTTGCCAGTACTTTTTCCAAAATTCTCACCCTCCTTGTCTTTCTTTCCAAGTTTCTCCACCCCCATCGCTTGCATTTTGGTTTTCAGCCATTTAACCAGTCAGCAACAATCAGAACTGACAGAGCGACGTGAAACAATTGAGGAGGGGTCATCGGAGGGATGACCTAACAGGGTTGGGGGTAGGGATCGAAGTGAGGCCCTGAAAAAAAAAAACGCCACCCCAGCACAGTGTCCTGCCCGGCTCTTTGTTGCTGTTGGACAGTGAGTAAATGGGGACACTTTACCTCTCCTCTGCACACACCTCTCTCCATCTCCTCCACTCTCCTTCCCTTATCGCATTCTCATTTGCCTCCCTGAGACTCCTTTCTCGTTCTTCTTTGTGCTATCGCCTAACAGAGGCAGAACAGAGGGGGCCTGAGAGTGATGAAGTGACTGACGGAGCAACTTTTCCTCACATTTTTTTAATCTTCCCTTTCTCTCTGGCCTTGTCTGTGACTGTGTGACACTGGGACACTGTCTGATTGACAGGGGACGTGGAGGTGTGTGTGTCTGTGTGTTCAGGAGGGGGGGCAAAGTGACTGCATGTCTCTGTGCCTGTCTGTCTGGACGCTTTGAGAGGGGATTGTGGGAGTTTTTTGAGGCCGAAGTGGGTGAGAGAGGGAGGAGGGTTGATGGTAGGAAGGGATAGTTGAGGGGAAACGGTGTGAGGGTGAAGAGAGGGGCTTGGAAGGGGGCGGAGGGGGTTAGCCACTCTTTCTCTCACCCTCTCCATGACAGTTTGAAGGTTTCACACTTAGCTGCCCTTGCGTTTGTTTGTCTGCGCGCCTCAATCAAGTTCCCACGTGAAAGTGCGCTCTCACTGTCCTCTTGCACTCATCTGACCGTTGGACATCACAGCAGTCAGAACCAGAGCTGAGACGGACATACACAGAGAGTGACAGCTGGGTCCAGGTCTGCAGACACAGGGCGTACAGCATCTCGGATGGACTCCCTCTTATTCTCATTCTACTCACCCACACAATGACCTTGTGTGTTTTGTAGCTGCAGAGTAATAAATAAAATTTGTTTTCGTTTTATTTTTTTTGGATGCCTCGAAAATATCCCACGTTATACAACATGTATAGCATTTTTAAATCCTTTAATGCATTTATTTGAAAAATGCATAATTCTTAACCAATGTTTTTTATGGCCAAATTTGAACTACAGCGGATATTTTTCAAGGTAACATATTGTAGGCTAGTCTCACAGGTTAGTGTGATGTCGTGCTTTTGTTGTACTAATGCCTAGCAATTTGTTAAATAAATCACAGTCATTGTATGCATATTATTGCTTTATCTAGTGGAAAATGTCAAACTCGGTTGGCTTCATTCTCACCAAATATCAAACTAATACACTGATACGCGTAATTAGAGGTCATGGGCAGACAATTAAAACAGTATGCCTTGTTCTCACTAGGCTCATCACAAATGTATGATAATTTAATAATTTTGTCACTGGTGTCATATATGGATGATTGATTAGAGATGGAGAGAAAGGGGAGAGAGTTGGGTGGAGGCGAGGCGAAAGGAGGCAGAGTGGGAGGGAGAGGAAGGGGGAGCGAAGGATGAATTAGTGACAGGATGGAGGGAGAATGAGAGCAAAGAAAGGAGAAAAGGGGGAGGGAAAGAGGGAGTGCATTCCTGGGTGATTCAGCACAGGAGATCAGCGTGAGGGAGGGATGGCGAGTAGATGGACAGAGGGTGGGTTGGATGGATGGAGGGGAAAGGAGGAGGGGTGGTAGGACTCCCCTCTAGCAAGTGCGCCGACAGGGACAGATGGCGTCCCTTGGCGGACAGAGTGAGTCCCAGTTTTCACCTGCGGCCCCATGGGAAAAATCCGCCTTCCTTACACGTGCAGTCATAGAAGAGGCCCTGGAATGCTCGTGCAACACTACAGCAAGATGAAGGATGTACTCGGAGGAGGTGGGTGGAGGGAAGGATGGAGGCAGGAGGTAGGAAAGCAGAGAAGCGGGTCAGCGATGTAGCATAGTCTGAGAAAACTTTAGGAGGAAATACGCAGAGTGGGGAAAAGCGCTGAGGATTAGGAGATTGAGCAAAGTAAAAATTGAAGGAAGATATAAAAGGCGGCAGTAAAAAAATCAATAAGCAAAATGTTTGAAGAAAGGAAAGCAGCAGGGTAGCTTTCAAACTATGAAAACTATTTGACAGATACTTTCCGACAGACAGTGTAACACCCTTGCCTTGTTCTCTCTCCCCCTTTCTCCCTTCCCTTCCCTCCCTCCTTAGCCATCATCTCCTTTCTCCCTGCCTTGTTTTCTTTCCTCTTCTTACCCCATCTCTCCCTCTCTCTCACTCCCTGGCTGTTGGGTGATACAGATGGTGCTTTTGAGGACTGTGAATGGGGTCAGGCTGGGTCGGGAGGGGAGGGGGGCGGCGGCTGCAAGGGAGGACCAGACAATAATGTAACGATTCGGCTAGCCCCCCTGACCAGCAGGGCCGTGGAGGAGAGTGAAAGTAAACAATGGTCTGTCGCTGTGGGGGTCAGCAGGAGGGAAGAGAGAAGAGGGTAAATGGGCCTGCAAGGAGGGGGTCAGTCTCCCAGGGTCTCGACGCAGGCCGCTGACGTTAGGAGGTTGAAATGTGGGTGGGGGGGTGTATGCACATATGCCGCAGAGAGGCGGGGAGGTCACAAGGTAGCAGCACTCCAGTGTTGGCATGTGGTCTGTGTTTTTGCAAGTTGGTTTTTGTGAGACTCATTACCGCATAAATCCGTTAGCCTGCTTCTTCTTAGTCTTGTATCAACATATCCTCATTAGATTTAAAATTTCTTCTGCATACTCTGTAGGAAATACTTGAGACAACCAAGAGACTTGTCCACATATGATGGGAAATTGAGATTCCTGTAAAAGATATGAAATGAGAAATACTTTTATTTGGAACTACGAACACACAAACCACAGAACACACTTTTTTGATTCGTTTATCCCCCTCTGTCCAACGTGGCTTCCCACTGTGTCCAAACTGATGTATTTCATTAAGCTTGCTTTCGCATACGGACTTGAAGAGCACACACACGCCTCACTTCCTCCCTGATCCTCTTTCCATCTCACCTCCTCTTTTTTCCCAAGGAAATAATTAAAAAGCCCCACTGTTCTGTCCTGCATCGCCCCCGCTCCCCCTCTGTGCTGAAGCTCTTGTTTTATGTTCTTGTAAGGTATGGCGTTAGGAGGAAGCACTGGGCTTGCCAGGGATATATATCTGTCTCTCCTAAACCACATCTACAATGCTTACACGTACTGTACAGTGGTAGCCATTGTGACTACCGCACTTCATGCATTAATCATGAATCCATCCTAGATTATTGCTACATACAGAAGGGAAACATGAGTATGGTGTTGGTGTAGCGTAAATAGCTATATTCTAAAATGGGGGGTAGCTGGCTCCAAAGTTCAAGTGGACATTCACCAATTTTGTGGTTGGCGGTTCAATCCCCAGTTCCTCCTGTCCTTATGCCATGATGTCATGTGTTGGGCAAGACGTTGAACCCGAAGTTGCTTCCAGTGGATCGTGAAAGTGCATTGCCTAGCAGCCATCTGCCATCGGTGTGTGAAGGACAAGCAATAGTGTAAAAGAATAAATTATAATAGTACGTCACAAATAAAGTAGAGGTTCAGAACTTGGCTTTACCAGCACCTGTTTATGCCTTCACACGGCACATTTGGCTCGTACAGGTCAGTTACCAAGTGAAAAGGCCAAGAAAATATTGTATGGGCATCTTTCTGTTCACTAGTTCATAAAGATGCACAGGTTGCCTAGATGCTAATTTTCTGCAGGAAAAGAATCATCTTCCAGTGTGTTCATGCAGTAGGAAAGCAAGACCACACACATACATCTCTACTGTCATGGCTTCTCATTCACCATGTGTCCAGGCCAACTCTTCCCAGGCACTCTGCAGGCTGAGCTCATACTCAGACCAGAGTACTTTTAATGTTCTTATAAAAAGATAACTATCCTCAGAGGAACTCGGAGCCAGACTAGCAGAGTATATATGCACGGCTTATAGGCACCACCGCCCCTCCACATGCGAGGCTTTAGGCAAGGATCATTGATATCTCAGACAGAGCTTCATCTTCAGCTTCCTTTCGTTGATGAAGCCAACGTTTTGTCGTGGAATTTTAGCATTTTATCAGCGATCAGAATTTCTTCCATTCCTCTCCTGTTCTGTAACTCATCATCTATTTAGTAGTAGATCCAAAGGATCATTGACTACTTAACACACACTACGATGCTATGTAGAGCTACAATATTGATAGGTGCAACATTAGCTCTAACTTCTACCTCAGTAATTAAAAATATTAGGGCTGCTTTGAGTTTGTATAACTTAATATATTGTTCTCACTCTCTATGAGGATGAAAATTACGCAGCATAACACAGACTCAGTGTTCCTGCTCACTCGGCCATCAGGCCTCTGTGGTGTTTTATAAGCATGTTGAATCCCTGCCAAATCATTTCAGCTGGGACCTGCATTACTCTGAGGGTACCGTCATGGTTGCTCTCCAGCACTGGGTCCTCATTAACAGGGTCATTCAGTAGGACACACACATACACACACCTGCCTTAAGGACAAGTACATTCTCTGGCAGCACTGTGTGTCTTTAAGCTAGTGGCAAACATGTAAAAAGCCACACTCAGATTCAGCTTTAGGGAAATGCAAATGTATGTGTGTGGATTTAATGAGAGCCATGGAGCTAGTGTACTTCAGAGGTGCAGCTTCTTTTTACTTTGAACTCTCACTTACACCATCGTGAGGACTCGCAGGGAGTTTAGAGATCCAGTCTCAGTGTGTGTCTCTCTGGAGATCTTAAAATATCAGAGTGAGAGGGCACATCAACACAGTGAGCCAGCCTTTATCTAAAGGTTTATTTCCCTCTTATGCTCTTTAATACCTCAGCGAGTTCACACCGGGGGTCTCATTGCTGTTAATTAGCTGCGTTCTGGTCTTTGTGCTGGTTAAGTGGTTTCAGAGGACACAGAGTCACACTCTAACCTCTTACCTGTCAAGCTTTCAACCAAACACTTCACTTGTGTAATAGAAAATTGTGATGGGAGAACGCTACCATTAAGCAGCTTTGGGTACGAAACATAGAGCACTGGTGTCACCACAATAAAACATGCTACAAGAGAGAGACAGCCAATCGAACCGGTCATTAAAACTAATCACTAAGAATATAATGAATATTAATTTCATTTCATAAAAATCAGAAAGTTTATTTTTCTTGACCCATGAAGCTCTACGCTAGTTTCTTTTAGAGACAAAACATGATCCAATCATTACATGCCTATTTTACTGGGTGTAGTTTCTTCATTCAGCTGCTGAATCCAAATGACCACACTTCTTTGTTTTCCCAGAGAATTCATTTTCAGGTCCATCTGGAAAGTGTAAAATGGAGAAAAAGCAGATTACATCTCCAAAAAATGTGGCTGTTTAATTTTTAGTTTCTAATGCAATGAGCAATGCAAATGTATTCATCACTGAAGTTGATGCTTGATGACATTTTATCGAGCCAACGTCTACATTAATTAATGTTTTTTAATCATCAAAATCATGCAGATGTGTGAAACACAAAGCACCAACAATTATGAATGCACAGCTTATTTGTCTTGGTTTCTTTGATCTGTGCAAGAGTAAAGCCCAAAGTAAATCTTCACCTCTACTTCAGCGCTTCTGCAGACATTTAATCTGCTGTCGCTGGAACCTACAATAGGCTACAACACTAAGATATCAATGCGAAGTCAGTGGTCAGCTCCAAACAGGGGTGACCCAGTGACACACTGGAAGGCATCAGAGGTGGCAGCATACCAGTTGAACTTATTCTAATCGTATCAACCAGTAAATAATTGATTTGTGATAGAAAAACTAGAGTGCAAGTGGAAAATGACAATTTACCATTTTAAGATTTTACAGGAATCCAGTAGGAACGAGTGCTGGAAAAACAAAATGTTCCTGGTTCTCGATTTGGTATCACTCACTGCAGGATGCAGCCAACACGGATGACGACACTGTTGGATTAGAGGAAATGAGAAATCGACTTACAGAAGAGCAAGTGATCAATGACTGGTGAGGTCTAGGCTCTAGAGATGTTTGGCCCTCCAAAGGAAAAGGATAATGGTTAAAAAACAACAGAAATCATACACTCCAGAAACAATGTGTGACTCAATAGAGAAGAAGCAAAGCATGCCCTAGAAAATTCCATATGCGCTACTATGTCATTGATTAAACACGGTACATCATCTAATAAATCTTAATTTAGATATTATGGAATCAACATGGTAATTGTAATCTTCTTTCGTAACGAAAAATAGGTCTCTAGCTGTGGTATTTGCTTTCTAATCGTTCAGCTTTTCATTAAAACTCAGTTGTTATTATGAACGTGCCAGGGTGTAAAACATGAAACAGACATTTTCTCCTGCTATGTTGTCGGCTTGACTTGCGTGGGAATGCTTAGTGCATGAAAGTATTTGTACATATAAAAAAAGGAGGCATGTAGGAATAGAAACGGAGTGACATAACTGAAAGGAGTGATCAATCTTTTTCTGACCATCAGCCTTTAAAAAAGGGCAGATTCCCACAGACAGGCCCCTAATAAAGTAAAACAACAGCATGGTAAACTCGGACAAATGCCTTCAGACAGGAAACTCTTGTAGTGCCACAGGAAACTTTAGAATATGAATGAATATTCAACAGGTGGGGGCGGGACTAACCCTAACCCTAACGTTCAGTGTGTGGTGGTTGAATCATCTGTCTGAGAATGAAGAGCAGGATGGAGATGCACAGCTTCCTTCTCCACACTTCATGAGCCGCAAAACATCATAAATTCCTGGTTCCTAACTCTCACGTGACACTATCAACCAATCAGAAAGCAGACTATGGGAACTGCATGGAAGAACCACAGGGGTTCATTCAGCAAATAAACTCTTAACTCTTAAACTTAATACGCTCATGCTTGTAAATATATAAACCTTCAACTGTGTAAATGTAACTTAACTGTAAATATTTTAGCAATTTCTGTTTCTGGTCAATTAACTCAAACACATTAATGTTCACAAATTATCATCTAAACCTTTTAGAAACCATACTGCTAATGTGCTGTGCAGATTTATCATTGTCTAATTAACCAACAGTCCATAGTCACTTTTTTATTAACTCTATTTATTTTTAGTCACAAAATGCAACACTATATTCACTACGTAGTCCCTTATGTCGTTTATTGTGGGCAGAGCTTGTAAATAAAACATGTAAACAGTGAGCTGAAAGAGGTTGGTGTTGAATTTATGTGACTTTACATGTGACAAACATTTGATCTATTATTAATATAAAATATTGATTATACTGTAGCAGCTTTAAATTATAAAGAGAGGAGTATGCTGCTTAATCAACACAGGAATCCAACACAAACAACTAGTGGCAGGCCAGATTTGTAAGGATTTAATTGTGTGTTGCAGTACAGATCCCGCCTGTCCTGGGAAACATATGTGCGCTCCAATTCAGGATCTGTGCCACGCTAGAAGGCTTAGTGTACTTTGGATTAAAAGCCCCCGTTGATTAACATGAAATTTATCTCCAAGCAGTGGCTCATAACCCTGGAATGTCAAGTCACATCTGCCGTTGTCCTTTTTCTTTGTACTTGGTTCACCTGCGTGTGTCAGCGTGTGACAACCCTAACCCTAAACTGTTGTTGTTGTATTGATCTGACATGGAAGACAAATATTTTTTGTCTTGTGGGCCTATTCAGAGAATGTCTGAAATGTTTGTGGTTTCTTAAAGATGCGGCCAAGTGTCTAATTGTGGCTCAGAGTCCAATCCAACTTTAAAAAGAAACTCTCTAAAGTGTATCTGGTCTTTGCCCTTTATTGCCTATTTTCTTATGACCAACTCTCCCAAGTTCTGCTTGCACTGTTTACTCCAGTAACTACAAGGTACTAAAATAATTACTTTAAGTTGGTAAAAGTGGAAACTTTTCATGTCTCTGGTTTTACCAACTTAATACATCTACTTAGTAAAATACTATAATTTTCCATATTTATACCAGGTAAAAGCTTTGTAGGGAATCCAGTGCAACGCACATATTTCAGTTCAGGCCAAGGCTAAAAACACACCTGTTACCTCATTCAAGTAGTCTTCACGAAGAGGAAACAAGGAAATGTGATGAGTTTCGTTATTTTGTTGAAGAACAGTTAAACAGCATTAGGTCAAAGCGCCATTCTGAATAATGTATGAATAATGTGTGTCAGTAGCATAATGGTTTAAACCTTAAAATAGGGTTCGTGTTCAGTCTGTCCACTCCGGTGGTGTTAGACCCCTGCTCTGGTCAGAGACTAATCCGTTTGGATGAATATGCAGCACAATCCCACATTCTAGTCGGTGTATGCATTTTAAGTGCTTTCTCAGCTAATTCTCTAATATTTACTGAAAAACTTCAGCCACTTTCTGCACCCACTCGCTTTTCTCAAGCTCTGAACTTCTTGGCACGCATGTTGTGTCTCTCCCAACAGGGGCTGCAAAAACAGCATTAGCATACGTAGGAGGGGATTTTTTACCATTACTCAGAATCAGATAGCGCACAGTTGACCGTGACATAATTTTATTTATAATGGCTTGAGACTCAGGGCTGTATAAATGTCATATCCTTTTATCTGAGCTATCTAGAGGTCTGCCCACAGAGCATGAAGGAATAAGGCGTGGAGGTGGAATGTGCAGCTCTGGCCAGGCGAGGACTGACCCACAACTGGTCATAATGTAAATGTAATTATACAGTGAGTAGTTTCAACCAAACAATCTGACTGGGCAATGGTGTGATAATTCCCATGCAGCACAAACAGCCATGACTTCTCATCATCCATGAGTAGAGGTGCGAATCTGGCTGTTTAATTAAAATAATTTTTCAGACCCCAGTGGTCTTATCTTGCCTTCTTTTCCCTGCGGCTTCTTTTTACTTCTTCCTCTATCCGCGCTCTTGCAGCCAGCGTAGAACTGTGCAGCACATGTCTGATAACATCATTTGAGTTACGGATCAAGCCCTGGTCTGTGCAGCTTACGTACAGCCATAACAAGGCCCATTTAGACAAACAAAAGTCACCCAAGCTATTTCTGTGTATGCATAATTAGACTAATGTCTCCAGAAATGGTTAAGTGAGAGAGAGAAAAGAGAGAGACTACATTTGGATTACTTCCATGGCATTAGGTCAAATTGCAGTTTACAGGTTGTTGATATGCTTTATAACGTCTTGACATTGGTTTCAGTGCATGGTGTTAAATAATAAATAAAAAAACATAATATGTATATTTTTAAAAACTGTTCAAGCGAAATTGTGTAGCGAACAATGAACATGAACTCATTTACAGACACGTGGGGTCTTGGTCATGGCAGAAAGGGCTACTGCACCTTAACAAGTCTTAGTTTCAACAGTTTTATTGTATGATATTAAGTGCAGAATGCGTTTCCTAACCCAGTCTCCCTCTGTCAGTTTGATCTTTGTCCCTTAGACCCCACATTATAGAAACCATTGATCAAACGCCTTGTTTGGTGCAAAAATGCATGACAATAAGGGCTTCAGTCTCATTTAGTGGCATAAAACAACAGGGGCAACAACTCTCTCAACTTACTTACTTACCTACTTATTTACTTATTTATGTGGAAAGAGTGGATATACACTACATGACGTAAAGATGTCTTGATAAGACAGACCTTAAATACAAAACTGCCTCTCTGTCTCCAGCTCGGCCCACTGCAGGTTCACACAGGTCACAGGTGGTTGCATGTCAGGGCAAGCAGCTCCAGATGGGTGTCAAAGGACACCTCTCAATTTAAAGACTCACTCCTAAGATACGTCAACACAGCAGCGAGAGGAGGGGCAGCAGCGTCAGTGTGGGTGAGAGGAAACCTTCTCTTTTCTGATTGTTAGCTGACACTAGAACAAAAGGCTACATCCATTTTTCCAGCCAGTCGGGGCTGGACCTACTGGTGCAACTAGAAAATGTGCAGACGAAAACAAAAAACTCATTTTGACTGACTCTTGACATTTCTTTGGTGGAAATCAACCTGGGAAGTTCCCTCTTTTGACACTCTGACAGTTCTGGTTTATGTTTTTCAGGATAATCAGTCAATTCTAGAGAGGAACCAAACCTGTAATTACCAGGGAAATTAGCAATAGGCAGTCATTTGTGTCTATTTACAGCCTGGTTTTGACAGGGAGGGAGGGTTCACTCAAACTTTTCATACAAAAAGTAAGTAAATTACAAGGGAGGAATTGGCAATGATGGCGAATGTGCTTTGTAACAATCCTGAAACATTTAAATCCTCATTCATCGCAGCACAACAGAGAACTTTATGTTTCGATGTGGATTTTAATATTCAAGTGAGATCTTATCTAGGTTAGTAGAGAGTGGCATTTCTACTCCTGCATGACTCGATGACGTCATCCGAGTGCGTAAAACACTGTTTAATATGAAAAGCCTTTGTCGAGCGTTTGACTAAAACTCTCTTTAAATCTACCGAGCATTGTGCTGCTTGTAATCTTGAAGCCATTGGGCCTGAAGAGAGTCCACTGCCCAGAGCACAGTTTAAATCGCATTTGGTCTGTGTGGTTTCAAAGGCTTTTTTCAAACTTGTCTCTTCCCTTTTTTATAAATGCTACGTGTTGCTCAATCACTACCAGCTGCCACAGTCAGCATTCTACCAGGGGAGTCACCCACTGACGTGACTGTTGCCCAGACTGCTGTTGTTGTGGGTTTTGTTGGATTTAGAAGCAAAGCTGATTGGGTGAAGAAGTAAACAAATAGCATCACTCATCGGCGTTAAAACAGGGAGAACCATTACTCAAGATGTCAATCAGTACCACAAATGGAACCAAAACCTCAACAAGAAAGAACAAAATGTAAGAAGACCTAGACGGTCTATTAGACTTTCACCTGTCATCTGTGTAAATGTCTGTGGATGTCCATCTGAATGTTGTAAAGTTATAAAATCCCTGATAAATAATACTCTTGCTTTTCTCCCACCTAGAATCTATTAGGACAATGAATGGCGTTCATTTTGGAGAAGGTCAGGCTACCGCTACTTTAAAAGCTATATCAACGTGTAGGTTCTAGAAGTTCTAGAAAACTGAAATTAGCACAAAATGACCTGTAGAAGTTGCCCTGCCAAGGTTTGTCCGTTCATGAGAGGATTCAATCAGCACTGAAGTGACAGTGATGCCGAATGCTCAGATTCAGCTCGATCAGTCAGAGGTTATCCAGGTCACTTGAGTTCGCTGGAAACAGTGTTCGCCTTTTCATCCTGACATCACATCCATGGCCACCAAACAGTGGCTGGTAGCACTTATTTTCACCTTCAGCAGTCAAAAACACTGCAAATGAAGCAGTTTGATGGGGAATGGGCCTAGAAAAGTCTGGGTTAGGTTTAGTCACTGGATAAACATGGTTAGGCTTAGTAACCAAGGTTACTGCTTTATTGACATGTGTCATGTTAGTGATTGTGCCGTGCAAACGTGTTGGGATTAGTAAAAGTTGGGATTAAATTTGGTTGGGATTAGGCACAAAGATGTCTGATTTAGATTGAGGCATTAAATAAACATGGTAAGATTATAAAAATGTCACTTCTCAGCCTCAAAAGTGCTTCACATCACGTTACTGGCACCAACGAGTTGGACTCCAGTCTTCTGTATGAAGGTCCTGTGCTGTGATGTACTACTCAGCCACACATTTTCAGATGGCTCTGTAACCTGTGAACAGAGACAGTGTTTCAAAGTATTCCTGTGCATGCAGCTTGTTGGGAACATTATTCTGAAACTTTTGGACAGTTTGTAGACTCAGCTTGTAAAAGCTCTGCCCATCTTTATTCTGAAAGACTGACTCTGCAATGTGCTTTTTATAGTAATATAATGTCATATTACCATATGATTGACCTGTTACCAGTTCATCTAGTCTATTGTTAAATGTTCTACCAGCTCTTCACTGTTGATACCAACTACTTTTCCAGCTTTTTTGTAGCCATTATTTTTTTTAAGTGGTATACATTTTCTCAGTTTAAACATTTGTTTTCCATGTTCTATTATGAATGAATGTCATATTTGCTTTTTATATAGATATTATCCGGCATCCCAACTGTTTTGGATTGAGGGTTGTTTGGTGTAAAAGTACTTTTTCTATATTTAAACTAAACTATTCTTAGAAATGTAATTGCTTTACTTTACTTTGTAGACGCTTTTATCCAAAGCGACTTACAGGGAGCTAGCGCTGGGTGTCTGGCTCAGGGACACACCTGGTAGGGGATGGATTAGGAGTCAGACGGGATTCGAACCTCCTACATCCCAGTCTGACGCTTAACCCAATGAGCTACCAGGCCACTAATTGCAACCTTATGACAATTACTGTTAAAATAATGAGTTCCAAGTATGTTGATACTTTAGCTGCTGGTACTGCTGGTGGCAAATACCTTAGGTTTTAGTTTCCAAATAATAAACAATACTGTTGCATCTCTTGTTACAATTAATTACAGCTATTAACTTTTCGTACTCTTCACCGTATATTGCAACCTGCTTTTTTACCACGAATGTTTTGCACTTCTCCAGAGGTAAATAACCTTCTTGGCATGTTTGTCGACCTCTGTTTTGTTTCATGTTACGTTCCCAAAAGGTTGCTATGATATTTGTGTCAGCTCTGGACACCTGTGTGGGGTGAGTGTGTGTGTGTGTGTGTGTGTGTGTGTGTGTGTGTGTGTGTGTGTGTGTGTGTGTGTGTGTGAGTCAGCTGCTTGGGGGATAACAGCAGCATGTGATGACAGGGCACACTGCTCTAATTAGAGACGTCTTCCAAAAAACTTCAATGCTGATGTCAGTGACACTGCAGCTGCAGAGGGTCATCTATGGGCACACATACACACTCACACACACACACACACATGGTAATAAATCCAATCTGTTACACACCTGCAGGGACTGGAGAAGTGGGTGTGAAGTGTGGGGGCTAGAAGCAGGGCGTTGAAGTGGAGAAGAGGGAGAGTACGTGCTGACTAAGGCTAACAGCTGATCAACAGTGGTCATTACCTCGAACTCGGATTTCCCCACTTTCTAGCTGCTTGAATGTGAAGACATTAATACACCTGCACACTACAGTTCATCTCTATCCGCGAGTTAGAGAACGCTACAATGACCTACTTTAGGTGGATACAGCTTTTGAGAAAGCTGAATTTGACATTTACAAATCGTGTTTTGTTGTAGAACATTCATGTTCTGGTAACGTTTTTTGAGACAACACAGACATAAGAATTTTCCCATCTAATTTTGTGCTAAGACAGTGAACCAACATGTGTGCATTTGCCAGAAATGAGCAGCTGTAACAATTTGATTCGACATTATTAAACCACTGTGGTCATCACAGTATTTTTTTTTGCCCTGAATCTTACTTAAGTGATAGAAACTGTGATTTACTTTCTACTGTTATCGTAGCAGCTGTCAACTGCTGGGTCCTCCCTGCGTGCAGGAGCTGCAGGGGCAGTAGAATCAATAACCATCATTGCTCACGCGACAAAAACAGGAGATAAAGGTGCATTTTGAAGGAACTACCACAACCAAACATTTTAAATGACAGAGCGACATATCAAAAACATGACGTGTCATCTCTCAGCGTACTCATTCTCAGGCACTACTTTCTTTTAACCTCCCAAATCGTGCTCATCATCCACTTCCCACCCACAGAAACCCAGACTCTTGGAACAGCACACACTACCTCAGCCAAGTCTCCGTAGACTGTCTTCCTCCAGGAACACAGTAATCTTGTTTGTACTGCCAGTTTGAACAATATGATTGTGGTGTTTAGCTAAAGCCCCTTTATCATTCCTCGGCTGACCTCAACGTCTCCATAGGGACCTAATGATGACATCAGTAACAAGTGCCAAGTGTTGCGGGCTGATAATCCCTGAGATCATGTAGTGTAACTGATGAGGGCAGATCCTGACAGTGGGTGTGAGTGTGAGAGGAGGAAAGAGATGAAGACAGAGGGAAGCTACAGCACTGCTAGAGTAGAGGCTTAAAAAGCAGGTTCACTCAATCCAAGAAAAAAGAAACTCCTTTTTTTTTCCAACAGGATTAGGATTAGGAAATGCCGAAATAATAGTCCTTATAAAATAAATGAATTGTCATTTTTATTAAGTAGTCACATATTTACATTCACATATATACATTCTATAAATAAATTTAAAAAAACGTTTTTACTATCTATGTAGTCCCTGAACATATGATATATGGGTTTCACCTCAGAGCACTTTGGAACGTCTTCCCACTCCTTCCTTTGACATGACACACACACACACACACACACACTCCAGTTTGTGTCAGTTATCGAGGAAATTAGCTAAATGATGATCTGGTAAAAGCAATAATCATTAAACCTCTTTCACTGGGAACAAGGAGAAAAGGTTTTAGAGCACGGTCTCGTCTGGCAGCTGTAGGGTCACATATTCCTGCAAAACACTGAGCCTCTGTACCTGTTGTACATGTCTGAGGACAAGACATTCTGACGAAAGTGTATCAAATACACAAATAGAGAACATATGATGTGAATCCTTTTTTTTATTTACTGCCTCTAATTATCTGCTTCCAGTAACAGACGTGCTGCGACACACATCTCTTGTTCCAAAGATGGGAGTGTGGCTTTTGCATGGTCCTTTACTACCCCCATCAGATTAAACTGCAAACTGCTGCTTTTTAAAAGCCATTGTGAGATCAGACTGATGTTTTTCTGAAGTAAGTTTATTACATTATATATATTTTTCTGATATAGGTTTATATGTTGAATTGACTTGAATATCTGTTGCTGGTGTCGGGCAGTGAGCACAGGGCAGAACAGAGGACCGTGGACCCTTAGGTCCAGGTATCACCCTGTGCTACCAGTAGTGACACTGGCCTGTGACCTGTAAAGCCATTCCTGTGTCATTGTTTCCCCTGCTTTCCCCCTCTTCTTCTACTTAACTGGCCAGATCAATATCCCACAGATTTGACTGACTAGATATTATTGTCTGATTAAAAAGTGTTCCCTTACATTTCTTGAGCAATGTGTATATATGTAGAATATAACAATCCCACATGAGCGAGCACTAAGCAACAGTGGAGAGGAAAAACTTCAGAAAGAACAAGAACAAGAGCAGCAGGCAACAGACATCAAAGAGGAGGAGACGAGGCACCTACTTTTCCCTTCAGTTTTGCCTCCAGGTTTGGACAGGCTGCTCTGCCTTATTGGGCGATGCTTCCCAGCTTTAGCACTTAATGTTAGCGCAGATCCTTTCCAAACATCAGTTCTGTAACATGTCTTGTGCTTCTCTACGGCGCTACATTCAAAAGCCAGAGGATGCTGTCAGACAGTGAAGCCTACGGGATAAGCAATATAGACAGTCAACACAGACTGTCCTGTGCATAAACCCGTAGCCTCTCTGTTTCAAAAACTACTTGGTTGTTAGGTTACCAAGACCTAGCCATGTTTTTCAAATCAATGCTGCTACTTTAACGGGATTATGAATAAAGGAGAACTCTGGCAAACGTAATGTCAGTATTAACTGTGATGAATTAACTATCATCAAGATTCAAGAGTCTGCAACTGAAGTCATTACGCAACTTATTCATTAGACTCGCAATTCAACATGCGGTCGTGATTCAATCGGTGATCCCGCAAAGAGAAAGAGTGCACACATACACATAAATACTGTAGTGTTATAATAACTCTGTGACGTTTTATTGCACAGGAGAAGCCTTGCCGCCAGCAGACAACAGCTAAGTTAAGTAAGGCCTGTACAGCACAGTTCACAAGCATTATGTCATGGATGTTGGTGATATCAGGATAAATACTGAGAAATACAACATAACAAACAATCATAACACAACGGAAGCAAAATGTCATTATTAATACACTGAAAGACAATTCAGATGTTGGCCTTTGGCTCTGACATCTGACAGGCTGCCATTATCATGTGACAGGGAAGACTGGGCCAAAATTACATTCGGACAAGTTTTAAATGCCAAAAACTGGAAGAAGAAAACGTAGTGTTATCGCAATATTTAAAGTATCTACAAACCTTTCCACGGCAAGTGACCCCTTTGAGCCAATAAGCTAATCTGACTAGTTTCAAACACAGAACAAGACAACTCTTACTATTTGAACAAGTTTTACAGTAAATGGTAATGAAAAAATAAATTGGACAGTTCGGTGCCATTGTAATTCGTTGTGGATAAGAACAATCAGAAAACTGCCTGAGCTGCTTGAGTTTTCTCTCCCAGTAGTTGGAACAAAGCAGTAACAAGGCTCAAATCGTCTGCCAGATGAAACTGCCGAGGAAAGCCGGAGCAGATGTCTGATGGGAGAAATTTCACGAATTCTTCGGGGCCAAACCTTCAGGGAGTTTCACACTGACAGCAGACAAGAGATGCCAAAATGAGAAACAGAGAGTGAGATGGAAAGAGAAACCTACCAACAGGAGTGGAGTTAAACTTCCGTCCTGCATAAGAGGTGCTGTTATCATTCTGTAGAGCCGGCAGGGAACCAGTAGCTAGCCCACTGCGGAGACTCATGGTAGCGCTACGAGCTCAGGAAATGCAACACATTTCAAACAGGCCAACCTCAAACGCTTTTAGGATTTCATACCGGCACTATTTGACACCCTAGGAAAGCTGGTATTTGAATCTGGAATCGCCGTCACAACAACATCATAAATGCTCAGTTAAAGTTGTGAAAACCTTGTAAATTAGTTGAGTTCGGACACAGAAACAACACACTGCATAAATGTTTCAGTCTCTTAGATGCTCTTTAACTGTCAAAGGCAAAAAAAGTACTTCTTGAACTTCTTTCCTGCACCTTGTTGACCCATCCAACCACCCGAAAGTGTACCTTCAATGCTGTAATTATGTAGGAAGAATTATGTCAATGTCAGGTTCCTTTCTTCAAAAAGAAAGAATCAATTAATACCTACCAAGAATCCAGGATAAAATATTAAATCATTAGTTATGTTGCAAGCTAGCAACTCGTATTAATATAAAGGCACAGTTATTTTTTGACTTTACTTAGAGTGAAAGTTATATAGAGAAAATCTACGTACAGCTTTCTGTTTTTAAATTGGTCACAAAACATGCTGATGCCTACATCTTAAGTAGCTTTAGCTGACTGTACTCAACATGTGTTTATATGTTATTTAAATTCAGAAGAATTAGCGCTACCATTTATAATAACTGGAAGGTCAATTGTTATAATATTCATCGTTACTGATGACTTCCCATTTGTAATCCAAACTATGAGGCTCCTTAGTTGGGTTTCATTTTATTCCTTTTAAGAATGTATAAGGAAAGAAATGTGTACTTCTTTATTAATGCAGCCATACTTGACAAACTCTGGACCATACATTTTCCTGGTAGTGTAATTTATCCAAGTTCATTGTGATTAACATCGTCAGTATCATATTAAAAAATCCTCAATTTTAATGAGTTCTGGGGAAAAGAAAGCGAACACATGCTTAGTAAGTGTCCCTAAGATACAGTATGTCATTTTAAAAATGGATTCAAGAAACTGAAACAGTTTGTTTATATTGTTCTTGGCACTATTTTTTTGCCTTTTAACAAAACTGAGAATAAGCTGTGGCAGACACTCTGTACTTCCAGCCAAGCTTGGATGTTAAAGCCAACAAAGTAATAGGATATCATTTGGATAAATCCTGGCATTTTGAACCTTTGGACAAAAATCAAACATTGATTAATTTAAGAGGAACAAACCCCCACCGCCGCACCCCAACAGCTTTAACCCCCCCACCCCTCGAGTACACACAAGCTGTTCCTCTCTCATACCAAACTATAAGGACTCAGATAACATGTTTTATTATATCTGACAGTGTTTGTTGGGTTTCTTTTTCTCTTTGATCTTCATTGGTGTGGATGATTTTATATAACGTGTACCAGTGTAGCCAAGAACTATGCAGAACGCAGTATTTTGCATCTTGTTAGACCTTCCAACATGTACCTTTCACGAATCACAAACGCCATGTTTTTTTTTTTGTTTTTTGAGTAACGTGTTTTCAGAATAAAGCAGAAATAAACGTAATCATCTTGCATACAACTGGCTGAATGCTTGAACTCTTTGACTTAAAACCCACTGATTTGGCAGGATTGTGCAAGTGTAGAGAATCGGTGAGGAAAAGTGGCTTCAGGCTGCATTTTAGGAACAAATGACAGAAGCTGAAACCATGGTGTACCAAGGAACTAACATAAGCAAAACTCTGTACCATAAATACAAGAATACTGCTGTAAAAGTAACAAGACCAGTCCAGGACTCCTCTGTTTGTCTTGGACCAGCTACAGCAACACAGTTGACTCCAGTGAACTCTAGTTTTAATGATGTTATGAATGATTGTGCATATGTGTGTGTGTGTGTGTGTGGAGGGGAGGGGGTCTTTGTGTGTGTGTGGCTTTACAGCTGTGTCTCACTTGAATAATGCTGAGGAACGGTTTGATTTACAAGCAAAGTGATTTCAAACAAATCTTTTAGAAGAGCGGAGATGAGATTTTCTTGAGAGCCATCTTGTTCATTTGCACCACTATTACCCTCTGCTCTGTCATCTAAGGAACGCACAGTGTGTGACCGTTTAGAAGGTTTGTCTTGGATAGTACCGCGCTGAGACGTTTCCACATTCCCTCCAGCGTTCTCATCCTTCACCCCTGCTTCACCTCACGGGACACCTCACCACCATTTGTCTCTCTCTCTTTCCATTTCTACTTTTCTACTACAGGAGGTAATCTACTTTCTAATTCCTGCTTCATTTCTGTCTCCAAGAGAGACAAGAGAGAAAAAGCAAACGGAAGCTGCAATCAGAATTTACTCCTCCCCTGCATTTGGTATGATTGGGTGATGTGGTGTTACTCAACCAAACAGACCGAACTAGTAAATATATAGTTTGGTCGTAGTATATATCAGGACTCCTATCAGAAACATCCATAGATTTCAATTCACTTTCCATATTTGTTAAGGAATTTATTCTGCTGCTAAGGCCTTAAGGAATATGCCTTTCTAATATAACCTTCTCACCAGTGAGACGGAGAATAATAATCACGAGGTTTTAAGCTTTGACTTCTCTCTAAATCCTATCAATACGTATCCCAGGCAGAGGAACAGTCACGAGGCGTCTGTGAGGTCTGTTAAATGGCTAAAACAATGAGTCAGACCTCTGTCTCTCTACCTTCAGTTCTGCTGTCGTTCAGTCTGGTTCAGTGTTTTCTTTGGGCATCTGTTGTATCTGTTGCATTGTTGAAGAAAGTCAGCAGATATTCACAATATCAAAAAGAATCAGACGTTTTTGTCCTTGTCCCCTTCCGTTATTCTTCTCCTGCCATTCATGTCATGTATTCTCTCATGAACCTCATATTATCATAACCAGATAAAGGAAGTCTTGAATCATTAAATGACTCGGGGAGATTTACTCTGAGATGACATCAGGTAGAATTTGTAATCAGTAACTTTATTTTTAAACCTGTTCGATACTAGTTCAGTGGTACGAGTTGTGTGTTTGTGTTTTTTGTGATGGTGGACGTAGCGTACATTCTGAAGCCACTGAAAAAAATGATGATTTGGATAAACCTCGGTACAAAGATCCCTCCGGGCTCAAGCGTCAAATTATGGTGTTGATCAGATTTTTTTTTTGTTGTTGTTGTTGTTAGAAATATGCGATGTGCTTGGTGGGAGTTCAACATCTGGGACTATCAGGATGATTGCTCAAGAGTTTTACATTCACATGCAGCTTTGTTAAAAAATGAAACACAGATGAGCAACAAATAAAATCTATTAGTGAGAAATAAAGTATGTGCTATTAATTTTAAGTTCAGTATCTCTGAAACAACAGCTCCACGTGAGGCCGGAGATTGGTTTTCAGTTATTCGCTGGTGTGTTGCCGACTTGGACCGAGTCAGACGAGCTTCAGTTGAATATTCTCTCCGATCTGATATAAAAATGACGTGCACGTCCCAAATGCCAGAAACCAAGCCCAGTAGCTATGAGAAACGTGATGCACAAGTGGGTTTGGTCACTCCGCTATCACTGCCTTTACTGTGGAGATTCATGGAAAGAGTTATCACTTACAGACTTATTCAGTGTCTCGATTGTCACTCAGTGGCGTTTTGACAGAGGGAAGACTTCATCTCTGCTGCTCAGTGACAAACATTCCCACAGTGTCCATCACAGATAACGTGAAATAGCCCTAGCGTTTCCACAGCCAAGCCCCACACCTAACCCTAACTCATGTATGTCTACGTATGCGGATGTTTCTAGAAGAACTGGGGTTGGCAGCCGCTTCATTAATTAAATGTAATTGCAGTCAAAGTGAACTGTTATCAGCTTCACCTCAAACAACCATGTTGGTTGAAACTCAAGATGCTTTTCTACATTTGGCCTCATCTGATCCACTCACACTTTATATAAACGCTCCTCACATCTACGGGTATTCACACACACACACACACATGCATACAATATCTTCAAGCTCCACTGCAGCATTTACTTATAAATGAGGCCTGTCTAAGATTGTTCATGCAAGCTTTGCAACAAAACCACAATCCTAACCTAAAGTAATCAGCTTTCCCAGCCTTTGTTTAGTCTCACATATTCTTTCATTTCAACATCATAACTGTCAGACACAAAATAACCAACAAAGTACCCAACTGTAAAAATCACGTACACGCTCCTGCAGAGTAATAAAGTAAGTAAGTTGCGTACTTTGAGTAAACACACTTAGCAAATCAATAAGACACATTACTGATCAGACACATCAGATGTTTAATTTATGAGGAGTATTGTACTGGCACATATATTAATAGCTGATAAGGATGAATGATTGAGGCAATGATACCATTTTTATTCTGGTATAAAGTGTCACCAAAGTAAAAACATGGCAGCCGCTCACGTTGATTCAGTAAAGAACTTAATGAGCCATTAGCTGACATCGTCTTTCACCTTTCTGTCTAATGAAATATGATTTTTTCTAATGTTCTCTGCCGTTCTCTTGATACAAAGCGCCGGCCCTGCAGATTTTGAGGACACTTTAGAAGACGGGAGCCATTGCTGCTTCTTGCTGATGGGAGAGGACGAAGAGGATGAAAGAGTGCAGAGCATTTGGCGTATAAACGTCCCAACGGTTAACCAGAGTCCCTTCAGGAGCTCAGCACAACAATGGGGAAGCGAGGGGAGAGTGATGATGAAAAATGGATGTATATGGTGGATGAATTCCAGATGCTGCTCCCCTCACAGACAGGAGCCTGGATCAAGTTCCTTATCCAAAATCCCATCAGCAAGTCCATCAGCGAGAAAGCATGAAAACTGACCACAAATCAGAATCTAGGGTTTCTTTATCCTCTGCCATCAGCCTTTCATATATTACATTTCTGGATAGATCTTTATATTTTTATTCAAGATGACATGGCTGGTTAGCTTGGTTGGTTACAGTGTGGTGCTAATAATGGCAAAGTTGCCACAGAGTTTTTGCGTTTCATTTAGTCAAGCAGGCGACTGTGGACCGTAGGGTCTAACTGTCCCTGACCAAGACCTACGGTTCTTTAAATTTGTCTCCGTATACTTTTAATGAGGAGAAATATCAGTAATATAATAAGTATTGCTGGCTATTGCGTCACTACCTCAAGGTTGCTAAGATGTCAAGCTTTCAAAGATGCAGAATCACAGGCTCCCGGAACTACTAACTCTGGGTAGCTTAATGATGATATAGGGTGTTGCCAGGAGACAAATCTGTGCTGTGTGTGGTAATTAGAAAAATGTATTGTTTACTGATATAGTTAATGTCTGTGATGCTTTAAAGACAACAGAGCGTATATTGAAGAACTTACAGCAGCTTGAGAAAAAAAAGTGCAACATCTTCATTCATTGTTGAGGGTTGAGGCCAGTCCATCAGCACAGCAGTGGTGCCAACGCAAGCGATTCCAGGAACACGCAGCAAAAAAGGTTTAACCACTGACTGTATCCAGCAACAGGCTGTTTTCCATGAAAGCTAGCAGTTCTTTGTTATTGATAATGGCAACAGAGAGTATTTTGCCCATATATTGTATGTGGTTGGCACAGATAGACTATACAGTGTTTTCATTTTCTGTCTCGTGTCCAGTTAGTACTGAAAACATCTGTCTCCCCAGTGGTTTGTAATGTGTAGTGTAACCCAGCCGCAGCCTTTGTTCGGGCTCTAGACTGAAGCAATAAGACTGCTGTAAAACAGAAATGGAGCAACTTTTTTCTTGTGTTTTTCTTTGGACTAAAGTCTCGGATATTCCAGGACTGTGGTAAAGTAAATGGAAAGAATAAATTGAGGCAGATAGGCAAAGTTCCAGTTTCTCCTCGCACCATTAGCAATCACTATTTTTTTCCTTAATCCAGTGACCAGTTTATGCAAATAAAGAACACAAAGGGAGAACAAGAGATGTGAGGTTTAGATAACAGACCTCAGTTCTAATAGTCCAGTAGCATGATGCATGGGCCAATTTAAATAAACCTTCACTTCATCTTGAACCACACACACACACACACACACACACACAGATTCACAGCACATATGCCGTTAAGAAACAAACATGAACCATTACTAGTCCACATGTCTGGTTCTGGGGAGATGCTAGAGCCATAGACAACTGTCCAGTCAAGCTGCAGGAGCCCCAAGATGTTGGCGCCCAGCGTAGAAATATCCCCCCACACTCAGCATCCCTTCCACGCATCCAAGCTGCTTGGGAAAAAGCTAAACATTACTGACATAACACTGACCAACGATGACATTTACAACCGTTCAGCTGATGTGGAGCTATGACAGACAGATTTTCAGGTGAGTCTGGACACAGATCAGAAGCAACATGGAAACCATGACCATGGCCGCGTATTCACTGGTGATGAAGCTGCGCAGCTGGCAGGAGGGTAGAGAAGGAACGCGGCTGATAGAGAGGTGAGTAGTGAGTCGGCTATTCAGCGAAGAGAGCAGGGGATGATGGGTAGAGTAGTCCAGGAGCTCGTGTTGGACGTGAGTATGCAGTATGTAGTAGCCAAACGATACTTACACCACAATTGCTTGCTCAACTACTGATTCCCTCGATTCCTGACCACCAAGTGGATTATTTATTATTATTCTTGTTGTTGTTAATAAATGCTAAAACACACGCTAAAAGTCTGTGTTTACTGGTATAGAAATGATGAAAAAGACACAAAACCCATGTTTGCTTTAAGTAACTTCCCCCTTTTATCCGTCTGTCATCACTTCGCTCACTGTTGGCCTCCATCCTTCCATCTCTGGCACCAGACTGGATGAACACATTGGCATGGAAACCTGTGCTGTTGTCAACACCCCGGTAGCTTTGGGGAAAACCTTCTGTCAAACTGGACATTTTGCAATTATAGTTTGCTTATTAGAAACGAGGTCATGAGCATGGTCCCACCTACGCCGTCCGACCAAAGGGAAATCATGCAAAAAATAAAAGAAAAAGAAAACTATGGCGACAAAATTTTACCAGCGAGAATGTAGACTAAATAAAAAACAATGAACTACCAGTCTAATAAGCATGTACATATTTATGCATAACTACACAAGTGGACTCACTTATGCAATTGAAAATGAATGCGCTCCTACAGCTGTACATTCTCGCACACATACACGGAGCGTGCAGGTGGCCTGCCGTCATAACAAACAGCATAATTAGGAACAGGTGAATGTTATGATCATTTTCTACTACAAATATCGGACAAATGAACACAGAGTGAAACAAGTATGTTGCAGAAATCAGGAATATCATCTAAGCCGCAACAATTTGCCAGATGAAGTAGCGTCTAGCTGACTCGATGACAGAAAGGTGAGGTCGCTGCGTGTAGGGGTTCAAACCATGAACTGGGCCACAACCGCATGCAATACCACATCCTGTAGAGCTCACGCCAAGCCTAAACGTTGTCTGTGTTTCTCCAAATTAAATCAGCAATTTGAGTGAGATGAAAGATCGAATTCAGATATTAGATAAGTAAACTCAGCACTGCAGGAAGTGAGGACAGAAGGCTATAAACAGAAAGAGTGAGATCTTGTTTAGCGTCATCTTAGCGAAAATGTCAAGGCATCTTGTAGGTTAACATTTTTGTGAAATACTCACAGGAGAGGATAAAAAGCACCATCACTTCTGTACACTAAGGGAAAATCGACTTAATGTAAAATCAGGAGAAAATAGCTGCTCTGATTATCTCAGAGGTTCATTCTAATGATTATATTTTAATAGGATGAGATAAAACGTGTTAATTAAAAAGATCTAGAGGTGCTGGAGCATGTGATGTTAGAGTTTGGACAGAGCTAACTTAGCTTTTCCTTCTACCGTTGGTCTTTAGTCAAGCTAGGCCACCTCCCTCTCGGTTAAACTCTGGATTTAGCACACAGACGTGAGAGTGGTATCTGCTTCTCATCTAAAAACAAAAATGTACAATTTTAAAGGATCAGTTCACCTAAAACAAACAAAAAACATACTTTCCCACATTCCTGCCATACAATTGCGAGGTGGTTATTGTAGCTTTTTAGATGACCTGATGTAGCAGTCATGCATTCCTCCAACACACATGGACACAAATGGCACATTTGCACATGATTACAGCTTTTGGCACTGCTCCATCATGAAAATTATCCAAGCTGATTCTGTATTTATGGAACGACAAAGCAGGAAGTCTTCTAGTCTCTTCTACCTGACCAACACGTGCACTCTTACTCTGATCACCTCTGTTGGAGTGAAGGAGGATATCCTCTAGTCATCCTAATGGCTCCACTGAGTATTAATCTAATACCCCAGTCTCAAGTATGGTGATGGAGGCTTACAGAGGCCGGGCTGATTCAGTCTACATCTTCAGATTTCTGTGTGTGTCTCTGTGTTTTCTCTCCATCTCAGTCTCCCTCTTTGCTGTCGATATCTGTCATTTCTCTTATTAGTCATGTCTTTTTTCAAACCCTCTAATTTTGAGCTCACCTTACTGGAAAATGTACTTAAACCACATTTTGATGTTTATATGAGGCAGAGATTTGGGGGAAAGTATATGTCTAGATTGACCTGAAATTGAGTAACAGAAGAAGAGAGGGAGGATGAATAGGTACAGAGTAACACCAAAGGACTCCAGATGGGGCTGTGGAAAACAACTCTAGAGGCCAGCTTCAAGCCGAGTGCACAGGTTACCATACAGTGCAGGATTTATCAAGGAAGAGGAGCAAGAACAGGAACCATAATGGAAAGACAGACCCCTGCACGACATGTACCACCGGCAGATAAAGGCTGAGATTGAAAAAATCCTACCAGTGGCTGGACAAAGCTGGACTGAAAGACAGCACAGAGGCATTAATCATTGCAGGACAGGCACAAGCTCTAAGTACCAGATCAATAGAGGCTGGGGTCTACCACACCAGGCAGGACGGGTGAGGGCTGAGGGCTGGGTGAGGGCTGTGCAAAGATGCCCCTGAAACAATCCAGCACATAACAGCAGGGTGCAAGATGCTAGCAGGCAGGGCGTACGTGGAACACCACAACCAAGTAGCTGGCATAGAGTACAGGAACATCTGCACCGAGTATGGGCAGGAAGTCCCAAGGTCAAGGTGGGAGACACCTCCGAAGGTGGCTGAGAATAATAAGGCTAAGATTTTGTGGGACTTCCAGATACAGACTGACAAACCGGTAATGGCTAACCAACCAAACATAGTAGTGGTGGACAAGGCGAAACCTCAAGCTCCCAGGCCTCTGGTAGAGGACCCGAGCTTGACAGACAAAGAGAAGGGCTTAGCTTACCCGTTGCTGGCTTTAGCTTTGTAATTTGCATATAAGTACACAATCTCCTCGTAAGTCTCAACAAGACAGCAAGTCAGTTTCCAGGAGTTTGGCCTTAATCCTTATAACATTACCATACATCATAGAATTGACTAAAGCGAACATGCAGCATGTTTCACGCACCGACTCATTACCAATCATCTAGGAATGACAGTTGAGAGACGGCAGGCCCTCTCGGACAAAGTGAAAATTTCAGACACTGAAAATGGCACTTGACCCTGCTTGTTTGTGGTCAGAAGCAACAGAGATACATCTTTAGAAAGAAACGCACGACACTGTGGCTGACTTCGACACCCTCGTCATATGTTTCCACTTTCGCTGTGATTGTTTGCCTCTTCATTATTCATTCAAACGCAGTTGCAGCAGTGGCCAGCACTTGTACCAAATACCTTCCATGTGTCTCTAATTGCATCCATAGAGGTATTTAACACAAGGTGAAGTCGTTAACACATGGACACACTTGTCAGATGTGGAGCCAGGCAGCTCTGGTATGGGAGCTGACAGCAGCACACTGAAGCTAAGGCAACTATGGTATGAAGTAGTCTGAGTGGCTTCTTTCCAAAATGCTGAGAAAAAAATTCTCTGAGTCTTTATAAAGTTATTGAGATTAACATTAAGATATATATCTGTGAACGTTCTCAATTATCCAGGTCATGGTTACCGCAAAAAGGTTTTATCCAGTAGCAGCGAGCTTTCTTAGACTTGTGAAAACCTTCTGGAAAGGAAGGGTGAAATGTCAAAATGTGAAACAAGTCCAGTTGCTATTGGCTAAAACCTTTCTGAGACAACATTAAGATGGCCTGTGCAACTCAAAATCATTTGACAGTAAGATAAAACGGGTACGTCTGCTGGAATCCAAAACTGAACATTTCCATTCAATATGGTAACATATGAACACGAGTATTAGATTCAGCACTTTTAATTTATCCTATGCCTACGCCAATATCTCCATCTGCTGCTCAGAGGAGAACATTACATAAATCTGGTAGCAGGACAATGCACGCACACACACACACACACGCAGGTGTCCACATGGGGTAAAAGAAAACTTTTCATCTGACCAGTCCACAAAAGTCACATCATAGTATTGGTAGTTGCTGTTTTTACTACTTCTGTTCTAATATTTATTCGCTTAAGGTGTGAAAAGACGTGCGCCAGGGAGACTGATGTCACCCTCACATCTGAAGCCACAACCAGCAGGTTGTTCGTTTGGTCTGTGTGCAGAGGTTAACGAGTAACTGAGCTCTGTTTAATGTAAAAAGAACCTGCTACCAGCGCATGAAAAACATGTCACACTAGCTGTGTCTTCATTCTTAAGCTAACCTTTTTATACACACTGTACGGACATGGCCCATGTTCTTGTCTGACTCCTGACAGGAACATAAATATTTCACTTTAATGTAAAACAGCACAATACTGTGTGTTCCACAAAGTATTTCCCCTTTAAGACATACAGGAAACCTTCCAGGATCCATGGGCTCCCAACTAAAATTTAAATTTGTGGTCCCTGGCCTCTCGTTGTAAATGTTACTGTGTCGCTTTAAAGAAAACTCCAGTCTGTCCACAGCTGTTAGGTAATAGCGCACTGATCCACGTCAGAGGGTTTTCCTTTAGGTCTATCTGTGGTGGACACATGGTCAGTGTAAACATTTGAGGACATCCCACACCATCCTGGTGTCTTGTACATGTTCTTGTGCCAAGGTATCACATACGTACATGTGTGCAGGGGGACACACACATGCTGTATAAGGCACGTCACAGGGAGATACGTTTGTGTTTGAGCCTTTAGGCGTCTGGTGCTGAGCCCAGCTGCAGCTCCCCATTCCACCTCAGCAGACCTTAGAAGCAAAGTTGGAAACATCACAATTAGAGATGCTCCGATTTCCCTTTTTATATTGCTTTACTTTCTCTTTGTGTTCTGGAAAAAAATACGACTTCTGTTTCATCAAACTAAATCATTTGATCTCCTGGTATCTAGTTGTTTACACTGTTTATGGCTATAATCTATCCTGTGGCTTATCTGACAGTGTGCCCACAAAGTGATACAAGTTAAAGCCCCATTCACTGTAAGGTCCTAAACGTGAGTAATGGTCCCCAAATGAGGGGATCATCATTCCTGCGTAATCGCAGTGAATTTGATTAACAATAGGGGAGAGACTGGACCATTGATCAGCACGACGATCTTGGGAATTTGATCCCTTTTGTTCGACCTGATTGATTTGGAGATCATCCCGGATTCATTTTAACGGATGAATAAAGGCGGAATGCTGATTTCGGTGCGAGCGCTGAGTCACTATCCAAACAGTAACAGGGGGAAGGGGAGGGGTGCACCCTGTGTGTGTGTGTGTGTGTGTGTGTGTGGAAATGTGCGCATTAACGGGCAGCTTTTGAAAACGCGCTTCATTTGCGTCATGCCTCCTCTGTTCGTTTGCTCTCTTGCAACTGGCCTCATGCTGATAACAGGCCGAGAAACGCATGTGGAGCCACGAGCACCAAACATCATAATGTATAAACTTGATTTGGTTGGAAAACTGTAAAGCACATACAGCGCAGCAGTGGCAGGGAACGATTCCCACACATGGTTTAGTTTAATTAATATTGTTTTATTCAAACACGTTAAAACTGCATTATATATATGTATAATATTTAATTTTTTACCAATGATTCCCAGGTCCTGTTTAAACACCACTAATATACAGTGTAGTGTTCTTCTGTGGTCAAAGGGTTACTTAGGGGCATTATTATATAGTGGTTTCCATAGATACCTTTGGAAGAATAGTTTCAAAAATCATCTTTTAATTTGCACTAATAAATTACATACACCTCTACGATTTTATTTAAAGGGGAAAATAAGTGAAACGCCCCCTAACCTGCTGTAACGTGGACATACAAACTATAGGAAATTGATCCTTTATTTATCTTAATCTTTACAGATGACTCTCGGGTCGTTTTCACCTTTCCTTTGTGTTTTTTCTACCATCATCAATCACGGCCCAATCATCTCCCAGTGTTAGCTGAAAATCCGTCATCAAAGGCACCGGTGTCAGCCTTATCACCCCCAGTCCGACCAGTGGAAAGCTCAGTCCACCCGCAGCCAAAATGACACCAGCAGCTCTGCGCCTCCTCCTCGCCCTCGCTCTCCAGGTGAAATGCGTAACGCCGCTCGCCATCCCGCAGGACAGAGGGACGGCGGCGCGGCAGGACGGCGTGGATGTGACGAAGACAGTGAGCGAGAAGCTGAGCGCGCTGTTTCACGTGAAGGATTTACCCCGAGGTCCCGCGGTGGCTCCCCACAAAAAGGCGCCTCAGTTCATGCTGGATCTGTTTAACGCGGTGTCGGTCTCCGGTGGGACACGGAAAAGCCAGAAGGAGATTCTGGATGGAAACATAGTGCGGAGTTTCGAGGACAAAGGTGAGTTTTTTTATTAGAATGTATCATGGAAAACACATTTGTTTAATTTAACTATAGCCTTTAGAAATGTCAGTTGCTTGAAATTACGCACGTTTACGCACAGCGACGTGTCTGTGAAACTAATAACTTTAAAAACATTTTTTACACAGGTGATCATTTTAAAGGTTCACTAGAATGTGTGCGCTATCTTCTCTTCCGTAGGTGATGCTGGAGAAAGGCTTCACTTCTTCAACCTGTCATCTTTTGGCAGAGAGGAGCGAATGATCAAAGCCGAGTTCCGCTGGTTCAGAAAGAAACACTTAAACTTCGGAAAGTCACATGGGCCTTATTTCTACAAGGTGAATATCTCATTGTTCGTCATTATTAGATAATGTGATGGTGACTCATACCCCAGATAAGAACCGTCATTTCATTTCAGTGTCTTTAGCAGTTGTGATTACCACAGTTTAGTGAACTGAACTCTGTATGTCTCTGACTGTCCAGGTGGATCTGTATGAGGTGCTGGACAGCAAAGTGAAGCCATGGAGAGGAAACCTCATCACTTCCAGACTGGTGCCTCTCTACACTCAGGGATGGGAAGTCTTCAATGTCACTCAAACGGTAAAATTTGATTTACTGGAAACAGAACAAAAACATGTCTACATCATAAACACTGCAGGAATTTAGTGGAATCATCTAAGTTCTTATTGTAAGTGTGACCGACTTCAGTTTAATAAAGCTTTGAATATCTAGGTTTCCTTTTTTTTAACTTGATTTGAGGTTGATATTTTTCTGTAGAATGAATTAAATGAAGTCTTTATGACTTTACAGCATGCAGTCTGTGAGAGTTGAAACTAGTGATACTCAAATATAAGCTTCAGATGTTATCTTTATTCTGAGCTTAGTGCAAAATGGCTTCAACAGCTGCAGCTTCCAATATCTATCAAATGAAGAACAGATCCTTTAAACTGAGAAATGATTGATTACGCTATGCTGACTTTATGCTACAGTTGAGTTAACGTGTTCTTTTTTAAAACTCAGTCTATCAATTTAAAAATAAACCTTTGTTTAATTACACTTGCTGCATGTTAACCAGTTTCATATTTAGTTCAGTCTGTTCTCTTTGCTTAATCTGTTAAATTATGTTTTGAATGTCAGGTGTCCAAGTGGATTCGAAACAGCCAGGAGAACAATGGCATCCTGGTGGTGACCACACTTCATTCTGGTAACTGGATGGAGTCAGCGATGTCCTCGTCTCATCAGAGCCGAGAGGTGACAGACACAAACTCCTACCTGGTCATATTCTCAGATGATAGGAGAACGGGAGCAACCAACCAGTCCTACCTGGGTAAGATTGTCACATGGATTTGCCTGGTAGTTTCATTTCTCTAGTTATTTAGACATCATTAGGACATTTATTTATAGAATAAAATATGTTTTCTAACCCAGTGTGATGTTTTTCTCTCTGCAGGACAAGCTCAGCCTGTAGCTGCAGCACCTGAGCTCCAGGACCACCGCAGCCGGAGGCGACGTGCCTCTCCAGATTTCTCGCCTCACAGTCAATCCCAGTCCTGTCAGCGGGTCCCGCTTTTTGTTGACTTCGAGGAGATAGGCTGGTCGGGCTGGATTATCTCTCCTCGAGGGTACAACGCTTACCACTGCAAAGGCTCCTGCCCGTTCCCACTGGGGGGAAACCTCAGAGCAACAAATCATGCCACCGTGCGCTCCATCATGCATGCGCTCAAGCTCTCTAGCGATGAAGTTGGAGCGCCCTGTTGTGTTCCTGACAGACTCCAGTCCATCAGTTTGTTATATTTCGATGACGAGGAGAATGTGGTTTTAAAGCAGTATGACGACATGGTGGCATTAAGCTGTGGTTGTCACTGACTGGCTGTGCATCTCCTGCATTCTTTAACACTGGGACAATGAGGGATGTGGAGATGGTGGCTTACTTGAATGGTAAAGGACACTGTATTTTCGTGCATATGTTTAAATATTGTATTATTTTGAGAAATAAAACAAATATTGATGAGCTATTACTTGCATAGATGCAAGAACTCCCAAATATTGTCATGTTTATACGGGCATCAATACAATGTAATGTTTAATGATCTATTGCTCAAAAATCTTTTGGTCTTAGTCATAGATTTTTATTGCACTACTCGTTGCAGGTTGGAAGTTATTTATATTTAAATTGCAGTTGAACTATAACTTATTTCAATTATATAAGTAATTATTGCAGCTTCACATCTCTTGATTCTCACTTTCTAGACATTTATTAAATCCAGTTGAGTAAAATGCTTGTCTTTTAATCAGTGGTGAATATTATTTTTAGTTTTCAAAACACAAGCACCCCAATCAGAACAAGTTTTCCATCCTAAGCAGACTGAAAAAATTCTTATTTGAATGCACCCTTAAATGCACCTTTAACTTCTTATTTGTTATATAGAAGTGTGAATAAGTAAATAAGAATAAAAGAAAATTACCTTGCTCTGTCCTTTGTAATATGACCACCTGATGGCAGTGTAAACACTGATTAAGCATCCAACTGATGGTTTTAATGTTATGGTGAACAGAAATTAGCGTGAGAAACACTCAATGCTACGAACGGTGTCACGACACAGTCCGTGTTGCAGCAACAGAGAAGCCGCCAGGCGGCCTGGTAGCTCAGTGGTTAAGGCAGAGGGCTGTGAGGCGGAGATAGCAGGATCGATTCCCAGCTGCAGCACCCAGCCCCTCCCCCCAACAGGCGGCAGCTCCCTCAGGGCCACCTGTAGCAACCCCAGAAAGGGGGGATGGGTTAAATGCAGAAGACAATTTTTGGGGGAAAAAGTGTAAAAATGTATTCAATGACAATAAAGTGGATTCTTCCTAATCTCGTGGCAGATATGTGTAGGTGAGGTTGAAAACTGCCATTGTTCAGAATCACTAATTTTCTTAACAGTTTTGGGCGTAATCCACATTTTTAGGCATACTCTTTAAATTAAGACCACACAACACCAACACAATGGCATTTATACCAACAGTTGTTTTTTATTGGAATGGATCACAGACACAATGCAGCTCTGCTTTGTTCTAGTTTAGGAAAAGACCAGTCCAGCAAACCATTTCTCCTTTATGTCTTCTGCTTATTAAAAAACATTAATTACACAAAATGTCCAGTACAAGCATTTAGACAATATAAATGAACTCTGTGTTATATGAAACATAATCAGCAGGTGTAAAGTTTCAACTTTAGCATGCAATATATTTTTAAAATGTAGTCAATTACAAATTAAAGATATTCTCTTTTATGAATTGTACCTGTTTCAAGTGAATGAAAATGGTCTGGTTGAAAGATTAATCTCAAAGCAACAAAATCTGCCGATAAGTACCTGAAAAGTAGCAGAGTTAAATATAACAAACTCAGGCTTTATAATAAATATTTCACATTTTCATTAAAGCATACCCTCTCTGTTTACACGTAAATACATTATCTACATGGATCATCCATGTTCTTGATCTGTCTCAAAAACTGCACATTATCTTACACTAATCCCTAAACTCATATTAAAACAGCAGCATTCAGCCACAGCTATCATTTATACACAAATTCACAATGCTTTGTCAGCTTACACTCAGGTAAAGCCCATCCTTTTTCAAAAACATGACAAAGGATGGTCAAAGGATGCTTTAAAAAATCCTGCAGCCTCATGAAAGTTTGAGGCAAGTGAAGCAAAACCAAAAACAAAGATCTGTGCTGAGAAAACACTTTACTTTGACGGTAAAATCCACCCTTAAATTAAACAGGTCCTGGTGATGTACTTTGCACTTCTGGACCCAATTTGTTGCCTATGGTGTATTTTCTTTTAATTTGATATGTATTGTAAATTTGTTTTATGGAGATATCTCCATTAACTACAGGTAGGCAACGCTGATACCAAACTAATTCCTGGAATGCAATGAACACCACAGTTTGGTGATACCAACGAACATCAACAAAGGGTGGATTTTTCCTTTACAGCCAATCAGCTTGGACAGTCCAGTTCATCGGTGCCCAGGAACTCCCCTAGCATGTCTTCATGCCGACTGTAGATAGGCTCTAAATATGAATGTCCCTCTTTAGAATGTGGTTGTCTTGAATGTCTCTGCTGAAACTCCTCCAGCTCCATATAAGGGGCTTGGATGGTGGCTTTCCGTGCCAAGGGTGACAGAGGTACGGGGACAAAGCCATGGTAAACGACCATTGGTGGGGTCAAAACTTCCATTGGCAATGCCTGAGGAAGAGCACCTTCTGGTGGCTGGACTGGCAGCTGCACATAGCTCCCCGTTTCAGGATCAAAGAAAGTTTTTGTCTTGACCTGCACAGGCATGTCAACAAAGAAGTACTGTCCAGAGTCTGGATCCTGTAGGAGTTTGCGCTGCGTCATAGGGAACGACTGTGCAACAATGGCGTGCTCAATGCTGGACTGGCTAGAAAACTGGCTGGTTTGGCTTGATTGGCGGGATAGGGTCGTAGGAGGAGGTACCTCAGTACTATAGGCACCAATGCTGTGACTCCTTCTCAGTGGCTTTTCTCTGCTCGCCTTGTCTCTGGCCCGACCTCTTTGATGAATTTCATCCACATTGGATTTCTCAATGAGCTGCGTCTTTGGCTCAGGCTTCTCATTGACTGACATATCAGCGTTGAGTTTACGCTCTGTTTTGTCTCCTAAGTACCTATCAGTGCTTTGTGATCGATTAAATGGTCGGTCTGACATGGGTCTTTCGCCAACATGAGCTTTGTATACAGGTATATTACTGATGACTCTATCACAGCTATAATGTCTTTGATCTAGCTTATGTCGAACCTGCCTGTCACTGCTGCGGCCTTGCCTTTCTGCTGCAGTGCTGGGTAGCACTTGTGTGATCGGGTTGTTGGGTTTCTGGCTCTGTCTGCAAGTCTTGTGGCTCATTTCTGTTTTGTCACGATTATGGTTTTCATTATTGATGCCCCCTCTCTGATGGTGTAGCTGCTCATTTCTGTCATTATGTGGGTGATGGTCATCTTCCACTTTTTCTTTCTGTCTTTTCTCACTGTTCTTGTTATTTCTACTGCTGGTGCTACTTTTGTTCTCAGATTTGTCCCTGACGTGTCTGTCTGCCTTGTGTTTGCTGCTACTCTGAGATAACTTGTGGGCCTCCTCCTTCTTAATTCTTCTATTTGCAAGTTTAATGGCCTTAAGAACAGCCTTTTCAGATTTGGGTAAGACAGCTGGTGGTTTGAGCAGCCCCAGTTGGCTTTCATTACCACTGCATGTGGATCCCGAATGTTCACTGGGAACCTTCGGCACTTCATGCTCATGCAGCATCCCTGCCCTCATTCCCATTTCATCAGCTGTGTCAGTTGTGCTGGTTGTTAAGCTCTCCACGCCTTCAGATGATGGACTTATCCCAGAAAATCTGTCTTCATCCTGTGGGACAGTAAGGAACAGTCCATCTTGGGGCTTCTTTGGGTTTTCCTTTTGTAGACTCAGAGGGGACAACAACAAGGGAGGTGACTGATTTAATAAAATCTCGTGAGCTTTGACAGTTTCTGATGGGTCTATGGTCTTACTTGTGGTAGCAGTTTGTTTAGCCATTGGGAGCTCTGCATTTTCCATTTCTTGATGTAAACCCCCCACTTCCTTCTCTAAATGCCGTGCTCTTGGTGTCCATGGTTGTAATGTCCTCCTTGACATGTTACTGAAAGTGTTGTCTTTGACTTTAAATAAGGCAGGGATGCCCAAAGTTGGAGAGAAAGTGTTAGAGGGTGAAACCGGTCTCTCATTACTTTGGTCAGTAGGAATATTTTCACTTTCCTTTCCTTCTTTTTGTGGAGAAGTTATTGGTCGCTTTAAAACCTCTGGTTCACTTTCATGATCACTTAAAGAATAATATTCCACTTCAGTCTTGTCCGATTCCTGTTTCATATTTTGTGAAGCATCCTGCATTCCCTCATTGACTTCCTCCATTTCTCCAATCAAATTCTCCAGTGAGTGGTAAATATTTGGCTCAGTCTCAGTATTTCTGTGCAGTGCACTCTCCACAGAGAAGTATGATGATTTCGAGGATAAACTGGCTTGATCAGGTGGACTCTGATTAACATGAATACCATTGACCAGCAGCAAAGGTGATATTATGTTTCTTTGGATTTCCTCTACAGCATCTGAACTCACTTTTACTTCCTCGTGGGACGTATTTAATTTGTCTGGTTGTTGTTCTGCTACTAGATATTTAGTAACATTATAATCTGGTGTGTTTAAGTCGTCCGGTTTTAAAGGGGCCTTTCGCTTTAGTTTGAATGATTCCTGCACCTTGGCATTGCTGTTTTCAAACGTGGCTTCCTTTCTAGGATTCACCTCTGGTAGGTCAAGTTCGTGTTTTCCTAAGCCTGCCTCACTCATCTCTTCTAAGCATTCCTCACCATTTTCACCGTCCTCATCTTGGCAAAAGAACTCATCATCGACTGTTTCTTGAAAACTGTCTGTCTCCTTAGTAATGATTCCATCTCTTTTGTTGCCTCCTTTTTTGTTCCTAGGAGGAACAGGAGGAGCATCTAACCCTTTGCCTACAATGTCAAGATTCTCTATGCTCTCTTCAGACACATGTTTTGCTACATTCTTCAAATTCACTTCCTCCACTTCATAACTAGGTGAGTAAGTTAGTTCTTTAACATGCTTAGGTTTAGATTTAAGGAGTGCATTTCGCTCATTCGTGCCTGGTAAAGCAACCCTACCACCCCATCTGTGACTCTCACCAATTATAGGTTCAGTTTGTGCTAGAATCTGCCTCATGTGCTTGTGGTCTCTTAGATCATCTAATCTCTCTCTCAGGTCAGTCTCTTTTAGTGCAAAAGTGCTGCCATTTTGTTTTTCCTTGCCCTCCAGCAAAGACTGTTTCATAGCCTCTTCACCTTGTTGAACCCTTGTTATGTAACTTTCATCACTAGCATTTTCCTCAAATATTGCATTTGCATTTGGTTCTGCTACTTTATTCTTTCTTTTTTGCCTGTCTGAGATTATTTCTTCAAGTGCCATTTTGGCTTTGTCATAGTTATCATTTATAAGTGCTTTGTTTACCACAACATTGCTGTCTATCTTTGTAAACCCACCCTGCTTTCTCAGCTCTTTCTCTTTCTTGGCAAATAGTTCTCGCTTAGCCGATGTGTTCCCTCTCATAGATAACATGCCCTTCTTTATATTACAAAGCTCTCTTGAGATCAAATCGTTCTTAGCCCTTGCCTCCTCATCTAAGTTAATAACCCCTAGTTTGTTCTTTGCATTCTCAAGAATATGATCACCTAGGTCTGTTTTTTCCAACTCTTTCAAAGTATGGAAATCATTAATTAAATTCTGCCTATCTCTGATTTCATTTACTGACATAATCTCCTCATCCATCTCATTTCTTGCATTCACATTCAGATCACCCTCCACATAGCCGTCTACTCGTTCATCATCGCCCACTGCATATCGCTGATGTTTTATGTAATTGTTCTGTTTGGTTGGGAATACATATTTGAGCTTTCCTTGTTTCGGGAAAGATTCATTTTCTTTTTCTGCCAACTCTACTTTTGCATCCCCTAAATCACCTTTAATAGGACAGTCAAAATTGTGTGTTGGTTGATGGTCAAGAGGAACATGAAGGTCAGATTTAGCAAAATTTCTCTTTGGAACTGGTGGGGGATTTTTTTTCACATTACTGTTTTCGCCAATTACCATTACAGTCATTGTTTCATTTTCACTTTGTGTTGAAACATTTTTGTTTTCTGATCCTAAAATCTCCCACCTGTTTCTAAGCATTTCCTTAAAATGTGAAACATCATCTGTTTCTTTCTCTATTAATTCGTCACTGTCTGATATGGGTTTCTTGATGCTCTCTGACGGAGTCGCAGAAAGAGCTTTACTTTTTACTGCATTAATTGCTTCTCTTGCTGCTCTGATCACATCCATTGTAGTCATAGTTTGGCCATTACTATATTTTTCCCTGTAACTAGGCTGTGCTCCAAAGTCTTTTTCTGTTTTGTGTTTTACCAGCTGTTTTGATTTGTCTAATACATCTGGGGGTCTTTTCCCTATTGATACATTTGATGACAACCTCTCGTTCTGAATTGCATGGGGTGTAGTTAAGGATGGATGACCTTTGTTGACATTTAAAGCATTTGGTGAAAGCCCAGTATTTGTTGGCAGCGCTTTTGGAGAGAATTCTTTGTTCAGCATGAGTGGCGAAAAATCATTTGTCTCAGTGGGTTGATTTATGTGTTCAGGAGCTCTAGTGCTCTGGGGGAATTGAATATATTTCATATCACTGTCAAAAGGGATGGCTTTCTTGTACAAATTCAGGGAGGGGTAGTTTTGCTTTTTAGCCATGGGGCTCTTGTTCTTTTTTGAGTGAATTGAGGAGGAAACTGAATTCTCCTCACCAAAACCACTGCTACCTGCAGCCTCCCTTTTGGTTTGCAGTAGATTTGATAACAAATAATCTTCTGACAACGGCCTGTCAGTATCATGTTTTGTTAGACCAATAGTTAGGGTGCCAGTAGGCTCCAATATAGGACTAAAACGGGTCTGATTATCTTTTAAAATGGCAGGAGTGCTTAATCCTGAAGCATTGCCGTCAGACCCAGTTTGTGCATTTTTGAGATAATCCGACTTTGGAGATTGGCTAGCATCCTCTGACAACTCTAAAGTTTTAAATTTAGGTGGGGTATAACGGCTTTTCACTCTTTTTCTGTTATCTTTGAGGTTGAAGAGGATGCTAGAAGCTAGCGATTTGTAGCTGTCCCGCTTGACTGGAGGTTCAGGGATCGCTTTGGCCTCAGAGTGTGGTCTAAGTGGAAGATCAAGGACAGAGGGCAAGAGGATTTCTGATGTTTCTGTCGGTTGTCTGGACGGAATGACAGGAGTCATCAGCTGACAGATGCTGAATGGAGTAGAGGCCAAAGAGCTGGCTTCCTCAACTGCCTTCACCTCCACAGATCTAGCATCCTTTTTAACGAACAAAATACTTTCATCCACTGTCTCTGAGTAATTGTCCTGACTTAAAATCCCAGGCTGATTCACTTGAACGGCACTTTTTGCTCTGAACCTATTGCGTCTCCAGGGGGCAGCATGCCCATCAACATCAACTCCATCTGATGTGCACCTCTTCTCGGCTACAGTTACTGAGGACTTTTGCAAAACCTTAGGTGGAGGAGGGGGAGGGATGGGTTTAGGAGCAGTGGGAGGCGGCTCAACTTCTGCTTTCTGGCACTGCTGTGCCTCCTCTGTATGCAGAGTGTGTTTTTTGTGTGCCTCTCTCAGCTCCTTGTAAAATGGCAAGTCAAACCAATTTGGGATATTATCTATGGGAAGAGTAGTGGTCTCCTGTTGGCCAAACGGGAGCTGCTTAAAATCCGTCCATGTTTGAAAAGGGCTAGACTCACTGTGGAGAAAAAAGTTTTTGATGTTAAGTTTCCTTAGTTTGACAGTGGACTTCCCATTTTTTATTTTGGAAGATTTTCCTAAAGGTAAGGCAACATCTTTGCCTGTTTTGCTTGATGAACCATCACCAGCGTGTTGTAGATGATGGTTCTTGCAATGTTCATCTGTAATACTAGTATGGTAATTGGAGAATTCTGATAGCTCTTTTTGGATACTGCGAAGTGCAGACTTATCCCATGATTCCCCATTAGAGTCCGTTATACCTCCATTTTTGATTAACAGTCCATCACAGCTTTCCTCTGTAGCACTCAGTGCCTTGAGGAAAGATGACATTTGAGAAAGATTCTTGTGTTGCTGCTTTTTCCATGACTGGGCATTATTTTTGTCATTTTTGAGTTGTCCTTGCCTCTTAGATTCTTTATGATGAATCTTTTTAAGAGGCTCTCCCACCAATGGTTTGTGGCAGCTGAAAGGCGAATATCCAAAAAAAAGCTCATCATTGTAAACTGCATCATCTCCAACACAAAGGCTTCGGAAGGCCCTATCAGTGAGAGTGCTGACTTCTCGATCAGTTTCGTCCATTATCAAATCAGTAAAGCCATTGGGGAAGCGATGGTGGAGCATGCTCCCCCACCGATGGTTTATGTGTCGCTTTTCCACACAGCTCATGATGTCAGCAAGGTCCCCTCTGTCTTGTGCATCACCCCAAGACTTTACAGATGCTCCACAGCTCTGCCAATCCTCTGATTTCAGCTCAGGTTGACATCAGGGAAGTAAAGAATATTTAAACCTCCTAAAAAAGTAAGAATGTATGAAACTATGGTCAGTGTTCAAAGGTCTAACTTTTAAACTAATCTACACAGTTAAAAAACACAGTTACCTTTTGTTAGCATTTGTGGAATTACTTTAATGTACATACCATGTGCCAACAGTGCATTTCTATCGCTATACAGGCAGTTAATAAACACTTGATTATTTCTTACATTGTATTGTGGCGTGTATTGTGAGCATCTAACGCTGCTGCAGACTGCACAACTCATACTCCAATAATGCATAAAATATTAGAAAAGTCTAATATACATTTTTACAGGTGCAGTCTTTACATTTGAATCATATTAGGTTAACAGAGAATACAGGTGATATTTATGCCTGCAGGTTTACACAACAGTGCAGGAAATGCAATAAATCATCAACTCAACCACAGTGCAGCTGTTTTACTGTAGCTTATTTTAGCTATCTGGGTGAGGTCTTAGAATAGCTCATTAACCCTTTTATATGCACTGACCTCTGAGCATAGGCACTGGCATATAACTCCTGAACTATTCACACAGCATGACCCTCCTTATAAGCAGGTGACATTAAGTGAGACACATAAAAACATTGATATTCCATGAGTCAGTTGTGTATTTGATTTGATCTGTATATCAAAACAATTGGTAATATATTACCATTAGAGCTTTGTTAATAATTAGGGGTAGTTTAAATAATATTGTTTTGAAATGTAGGCTATGAAAGTATATATATATGTAAATGAGCAAGCACAAAAACTGCAAGAACCTATTGACTTTACTGTATCTTGAGCCTAACACAGAAGGGCTTGGCTTTCCTGGAGACTTGGGTCACCAACAATCTTCCAGACTCATAGTCAGAGATCATTTAGCAACTACGGTACTTTCCCTGCATCTGCTTGTGTATTTATACCAGAGAAATGAGGTAGCCCATTTAACTACTCTTTATAGAGGTGCAACTGTAAGTAAAGTAAAGTAGATGTAGCAAGACGAGAAGTGGGCAAATTTGTGTGTGTGTAATGATTTTTATAGCAATATGCGATCACACTGCTTTCTCACCTTGGTGATGAATCTTTCATGCTGAGTTTAAGGGTCCAATCTAAACTCCGGTGGCCCGCACAAATCCTTAGTAAACAAAGAATCCAGATCAGTACCACCTGCTGAAAATACATTCTAGTTAGTAGTTGTCATTTACGCTAAATTAACTGTTTCTGTTGAAGAAACAAATCACACTCACCAAAGTGAGTCAAGCCCTCAGATCCATGTTCATATGCACTGGTGTGGCTGAGCTCCTGATAGCAACTCCAGAGGACACCAAAATAGACACACAAGTCGGTGTGGCCAAACTGAGCAGCAACACAGGACACAACTAGCTCACATGGGAATAGCCAGTGGGTGTCATGTGGCAGGGCAATGCAGGCCACCAGGATGAAATGGACACGGTCATTGGTTATTTTTGTATCTAAGCAGGGAAGCCTGATAGGCTCACAAATGAATCCTCTTTTTTGCTGTTAGGCACTTACTAAAAGATGGAAGTTTAGGGAAGTTAAGATATCAATCAACTGAATGACGGCTCCGATCTTGTAGGAGATAATAGAGAGATTGTACGTACCTGGTTGTCAGCATTATTGGTTAACATTTAGGTGCTGATTCATTTTCCCTCTGTCACCCAGGGAAACTAGCCCTCTGATATAGTTCATTGCATCACTAGATATGCCAGGCAGTCCCTAAGGCAGACATAGGTGGTCTGGTGACTGACCTGACTATAGCTGTGTTTACAGGACTGTGTTGTGTATCACGAAGGTGTGTCACTGGGTAGTCTAGGACGTGCAGCTGTTGTTGTTGTTGTGAGAAACCAGGGGGCTTTTTTTTGACAGTCAGAGAAAATCAATGGCTGAGATCACATTTTACTGAGGCATCCTGTGTAATCCCTAAATTAAAAAAGTGGAAACTGTGTGGCTCAGCTTGTTTTAATGTCATAAGAGAGAAGTGCCTGTTGAATGCTTTGTTGTTCCAGAGCATTGCACAACAGATCTCACTAGTTTTTAGCATGTCAGTTGACTCTGAGTTTCTTTTGGGCTCTCCTAGGCCCTAGTAACAATCCCATGACTCTATGGTCTCAGCATCCACAGAGTCCATCTGTGGTTCATCAAGGTACCATATTTAAGCAGGTCTATTTCTGTCATGTTGTATTTCACAAAGTAACAGCCCGCCTCTCCACTGACTGTACTTAAGCTAAGCAGTCAACTTTGCTAAACACATCTTCTTGCACAGTGCTAAACTTCGCTAAAGGTGCTTGTGTCAGGTTAAAAGGTCACCTACGCAGTAAACTGTAGGTATGCAATGGGTACAAAGCTAATCATATTTATTTAGTTTCCTTTATTTCAAAGCATATACAAAACAATCACACTACTTACATGGATTTTGGATTGGGGTGTGCTTAGGAAACGTCCCTGCATTATTTTGAGGAGATAGATGGACTGGCTGAACTGTTCAGGAATATCATGTTGTAAGCAGAGATACTGTATATGAGAGTATTTGCCCTTTACTGTCTGCCCTCATGCCCTCTCCCAGCACTCTAATGCCAAACCTCCTCCTCTGACCTATTTCTCACCTGTCTCTGTTTGCATCCAACCCTGTGCTGAAGCCAGTTACCCATAATTATTCCATATCACCTGCTAAACATGCCACCCCAAGCACAGTTATTTGGATTTCTCTACTTATTATGACATAAGATCACATTGCACTGCCCACCGCTCCAGGAGTTATTGGAATTTGAAACTTTTGTGAGACAAAACAAGTCGATCAGTGTAGTTCAACAACTACCACAAAATAAAACTACATTTTTATTTTGAGGTTCTGCCCAATGACAAACAGACACAGTCAGACATCTTTCTGTGGAGTCATGTGTAATTAACCCTTCAGATCAGTAAAGGAGTCTTTCACTATGAAAAACACCCATTCATCAATAATACACCACTAAAGATTAATAGCTACTATTAGCAGCAGTTTATATTATACTCCACAAATGCTCGTTTGATTTTGCCCATAAGAAAAGCTTTAAAAGCAGTAAGCAGACAGGCGAGGAATCGAACAACAGACTCCCAGGAATGAAGTCCAGTCCGGCAGACACAGGATCCAACTTTTGTTTGTACTATTATGAGTGACACCCACACATGTTTTGTAGGGAGCTAGCAGGCAGCTCGGCTCATGTTCCTTCATTCCTGCTGGGACCTGGGACAGGCAGACGGGTTTTTGGCCGTCAAGGCTGACAAACTAGTAAACCCAGGTATTGGGGTTCTAGGACAGCTGAGGCAGATCAAGTCAAGACAAGTCAGAGACGACAAGTCCATCATAGAGGTTTCATCCCTGTAGCTCTGAGCATTACAAGCTACATATGGTTTAATTATTTCATTCTGTGTGTACACAGGTATAATAAGAGCATTAAATGACAGTACTGCAATAACAGATACCATAAAGAGATCTTATGCCAGCCCTTCAGAAGTGATTACTAACGAGCTTTAAGCGCTGTTACATCATCGTCACATGAAGAAGCCAAGACGTCAAGCAACAACTCCATAAAATTCACGGTATGCTCAGTGTCTCAAGTCCGAACCCGTTGGGTTGGATCCAGTCTGGTTTGAGCAGAGACACTGACCTTTGATATTTCATCGGCAGCAATGAATCTGAGATGTATCACATCTGCTGTGTCAACGTCTGGCTCGCAAACCTTTCCCCCCAAACACCAACTTCCTGAATCTTATTGCTCTACAGTATGAGTCTTCTATGGGCCCAGCTTAAATATTAACATAAACTTCATTTATGCAAATAATGCAAACTACATATATTTAAGAGTAAGGTGCTATCAACAAAACCAAATTTATATAATAGACTAAAAGTTCTTTATAGATTCAATTCAGTTTTATTTATATAGCGCCATTTTACAACAAAAGTTATCTCAAGGCACTTTACAGTGTAAGGTTTAG